>JAULAV010005090.1:0-24999 GCA_030789695.1 Scilla litardierei | reverse complement strand
TCATCTACAATGGTTTTAAGAAAATCCTTAAGGTACGTAACTCTTGTGGAATGAATAGATTATCTAATAAGCCTATCTATTTTGAGTGCAATAGGCCAAGTCACTTGAAGAGTGATTGCCCTCTTGTAAAAAGAAAGGGAAAGGACAAGAAGAATCTCAAAAAGCGAAAGAAAAAGTTATTCAATTCATGGGATAAGAGTTCGGGGAAAACGAATGCATCTTCATGTTATGACCTCAAGATCGGCCCAGTCAATCTGGGCCCGCTGATTCAAGGCCCGAGTCTTGGCCCGTCGAATCTCCATAAGAAAGCCTAGCTCGTCGAGGTTCATGAAAGATCGCCAAGCAAAACGACAAGCTCGCCACCAGAATCAGAAGAGTCCTCCAGCAGACTGCACAAGTCTACGCTAGCTCGCCCCAGAGTAGCTCGCCCCCAGAAGCAGTTCGCCCGGAAGGAAGCTCGCCGAGTGCCGCTCACCTACCAATTCACCCAAGGAGGAAGACGACAAGCCAATTACGCCACTGCCAGTTCCACTACAGACAAATTCTGACAAAAATGCACCCGGCCACTTCGCTGCCTGACCGCCTGCCGAAAGCACACCTAGCTGTTTCATCGCCAGACATCCTGATAAAAGTGCTGCCTGATATTTACGACTCTGGCCGCCTGACAAAAGCACGCCTGACACGTTCGGCCCTGATGCCAACGGTCGGATCCCTGACATCTTGACACCACCAGCTCAGTAAAAGCAACCGACTCTAGCAGCCTATAAATACCCCTTCACCTCCAAGTGAGAAGGTGGTTGGTGAGTTGAATCTGTAAGAAACTCCTAACACATCTATTCGCATTCAAGACCGAATATCCTCCATATATTCGCGTCTTCCACACTAGTCTGTCACGTAAGCACCGATCTGCCTCTAAGATCGCCCTTCGTGTCTGACATCTTTTTCTCAGTCATCTACTGACTTAGGCATCAGAGGGGCTGTGGGTTGAAAGCCGGTCCGGCCTTTCTGACGAGTTGCTCTTCTTGTATGAAGCTCGCCCAAGCTGCCAGCAGACGAGCGTCCTGCAGTAACCTACATCAATTGTTGAACAACCTTCACCACGAAGCGGGTGACCTACCTTGTCTGGGACGACCTTGAGATCTCCCTCTGCAAATCGACCTCTGACCAGAGTTAGCCTCCTCATCCCCCCTTAAACTTGTAACCATTGTGTCCTTGGTTCCCCACATCAATCCAAATTCATTATAGCGGATTTTATCCCGCAACAGTTGGCGTCGTTTGTGGGAACTTAGGGTCACATCCATGTCAAACCACATACCTTTTAATCCCAACCCTAACAGGGGCAAACAGCCCATGGAGGATGAGCCACATCCTTTCGGAGGGATTTCCCTGACAGACATATCCCCCGAGGGGACGGCAGAGGCTATTTATGCCTCCGCCCGTGCTATTTACCAAGGCTTTGAAGACTTTACGAAGATGATGAATGACTGGGGCACGGGCGGGGCCGGGACGTCCACCATTCCCCCTGTACCACTGAACGTGAGGCACAGCCTTCACCCTCAGGTCGAAGCAGAAGCAACCATCCGGCAGAGGGGGCTCAACAAAGAGATAGCGACCCAGCAGAGACTTCTCGATGCGGAGATGGAGGCCACTCATCAGAGGCGACTCAAGGAAGAAAGCTCGACGATGAAGCGAAGGCTGCCGCTGAACAAATTCTGGTCGATGAAGAAATCGCGCGTCGACAGTTGCAATTCATCATCGTCTCGTGAGAGAGGCTCTAGGAGGAGAGCCGTAGGGTCCCAGAGGCGTCACCTCTAAATTGATGGCACACCCGTAGCCTGCCACCGGTGGATATCTCGCCACTCAGAGGGAGTGCCCACCGGACGGCCCGCCCAAGCATGATGATCGACGACGACGAGGCCACGGTCGAAGCAGGGCTCCCCCGAGGCAGGAAGGGATGCCGCTGAGCACCGATGTGGCTCATCAAGCGACTTCGAAGATGAACGAGGCGGTCGATGTGGCCTTATCAATCTACGGAGATCCCCTGTGCGCCCACAAGGATCGCCTATGCGACCTCCCCACCTAGAAGCAGCTAACCTTATGGCCAGACGGGTGACCGCGGCCTCGATCCCTCATAGGTTCAAGCTTCCTCAGCTTGAATTATATGATGGTGCCGGTGACCCCCTCGAGCATGTACAGCGGTATATAGGGGCCATGGAGATTCAAGGCACAGATGATCTGCTCCTATGTCGAGGCTTCCAGATGACTCTGAAGAAATCGGCGCTAAAGTGATACAACGGCCTACCCACCCACTCCATCGAATTCTTCGACGATCTATCCCACATGTTCTGTCAGCAGTTCAGGGTGGGACGCAGAAAGAAGAAGCCAGCGGACTATCTATTCTTGATAGTCTAGAAAGAGGGGGAAACGATCAGAAAGTTCTTGCATCGTTTCCAGGAAGAAAGGCTTAGTGTGGCGAGCTGCAGAAGGGGCTGACCAATCGAAGCCAGCATAAGTCGCTCCTCCAAGATCCGCCCGTCGATCTGGATGCACTCTTTGCCTAGGCAGAGAGGTTCATGCTGAGTAAGGATGCTCTCGGAGTGAAGAAGGTAGCCACCTCAGTAAGGACATCCCGCAACGAGCGGCGGCCTGATGGTCGATCAAGGCAGGATAACCGTCCTCGAGGGCGCGACCAACTCGGACACCAGAGGCACGACCGAGGAGGCCACCGACCTCAAGAACGCCCAGGATCAGTGTGAGGTTTTGCCACACCTAGAGAGCCCCACCGGTGGTGACCAGGCCCGAAGGGCGACAACACGCCCAGTACACGTAGCTCAATGCCCCCTGTGATCAAAGTATTGGTTATAGCAATATGAGCCAGACTTCTCTGGGACCTGTCACAGGTCAGAAAAGCGGCCCCAACCACGAGGAATAAGTAGAAATACTGTCGGTACCATCGAGATCACGGTCATGATACCGACGAGTGTTTTACTCTAAAGAGGGATATTGAGTGGCTGATCCAGGAGGGCCATCTCCAAGTCTTCCCTGATAGGAGGAAACAGGCACGTGATGAGAGAGCTCCCTCGGGACTGCAGTGACCGAACCAGCCCCAGGACACCGAGCAAGATGCCCCTTGCCAGCCTAGAGCGGTCATGCGTATTGATGTGATATGCGGTGGGCCATCCTTGGGTGGTGCGTCATCATCAGCCCGGAAGGCATGTGCTTAACAAGTGATAACGATGGGTGTGGATGAAGAAGCGAAGCGGAGGAGAGTAGCTTAGCCCCCATCTCTTTCTCGACGACGGCCTGGAGGGGGTCGAACTACCACATGATGACGCCATTATCATCGAAGCCCAAATTAGAATGACCATAGTCAGCCGCCTCTTGATCGACACCGAGAGCTCATGCGACATTCTTTTTATGTTGACGATCGAGAAGATGGGGCTGAGGCATACAGATCTGAGGCCGTGCACGAGCCCAATTGTCGACATCACTGTCCACTCGGCCCCCATCACCGAAGTCATCACCCTGTCGATGTCTTTGGGGGAAGAGCCAAGGATCGTCACACAGATGACCCAGTTCATTTTCGTCGACATCGCCTCGGCATACAACGACATCATCAGGCGACCATTCATGACCGCCATCGAAGCTCTCCCCTCACTCCTGCACCAAATGGCCAAGTTCCAGACTCCACAGGGGGTTGGACAAGTACGGGGGAGCCAAAGATTGTCTCGTAGTGCTACGTCGGCTCCACCAAACATAAAGCGCCCAAGCAAGCTCAGCTGGTCGAACTCGACAAGCATCAGAAGGACTGCGATCAACCAGAGAAGGCGGCAAACTAGCCCGCCATAGGAACAATGAGCATTTACTCCTATGTTATCTACAGTTTTGTAAATTTAACTATCATTTTCTATGCATATTCTCAAATATTTCCTTCTCCATTTGAAAATTTCAGCTCTCCTTAAATTTTCTCAAACTCCGAGATAGGCTGACAAGCTTCGCCCTCGATAGGATCGCCCAGAGGTTAAGGAACGAGTTACGGCTTGCACCCTCCCCTTCGTCAACTCTAGGGCAAGCTTGACGGCTTCGCCCTCGATAAGGTCACCGGGTGGGACAAGGAACGGGCGATGGCTTGCACCCTTCCCTCCCTCAACTCTGGGGAAAGCTTACGAGCTTTGTCCTCGATAGGCACCTGGTGGGTTAAGGACCGAGCTACGGTGCGTACCCTCCCCTCCCTTAACTCCGAGGCAGGCTGACGAGCTTCTCCCTCGATAGGATTGCCTGGGGGTTAAGGAACGAGCTACGGCTCGAACCCTCTCCTCCATCAACTTCGAGGCAAGCTTGATGGCTTTGCCCTCGATAGGGTCGTCAGGTGTGACAAGGAACGGGCCCCCTCCATCAACTTCAGGGCAAGCTTGATGGCTTTGCCCTCGATAGGGTCGTCAGGTGTGACAAGGAACGGGCGACGGCTCGCACCCTCCTCTCCCTCAACTTTGGGGCAATCTTACGAGCTTTGCCCTCGATAGGCGCCGGGTGGGTTAAGGACCAAGCTACGGCTTGCACCCTCCCCTCCCTCAACTCCGGGGTAGGCTGACGAGCTTTGCCCTTGATAGGATCGTCCGGGGGGGTTAAGAAACCAGCTACGACTCGCACTCTCCCCTCCGTCAACCCGGGGCAAGGTTGGTGGCTTCGTCCTCGATAAATTCGTCAAGTGGGACAAGGAACGGGCGACGGATCGTACCCTTCCCTCCCTCAACTCCGGGGCAAGCTTACGAGCTTCGCCCTTGATAGGCGCCGGGTGGGTTAAGAACCGAGCTACAGCTAGTACCCTCCCCTCCCTCAATGTTGGAGCAGGCTGACGAGCTTCACCCTCGAGAGGATCGCCCAGGGGGTTAAGAAACGAGCTACGGCTCGTACCCTCCCCTCCGTCAACTCCGGGGCAAGCTTGACAGCTTTGCCCTCGATAGGGTCGCCGGGTGGGATAAGGAACGGGTGACGGCTCGCACCCTCCCCTCCCTCAACTCCGTGGCAAGCTTATGAGCTTCACCTTTGATAGGCACCGGATGGGTTAAGGACTGAGCTATGGCTCGCACCCTCCCCTCTCTCAACTCCAGGGCAGGCTGACGAGCTTCGCCCTCGATAGGATTGCCCGGGAGGTTAAGGAACGAGCTACGGCTTACACCCTCCCCTCCGTTAACTCCGGGGCAAGCTTGACGGCTTCGCCCTCGGTCGGGTCACCGGGTGGGACAAAGAACAGGCGACGGCATGCACCTTCCCCTCACTCAACTCAGGGACAAGCTTACGAGCTTCGCCCTCGATAGGTGCTGACTCCACAACATTCCGCTTCTCCTGTGCCTTAGCCACTTCCCAGCAGAAAGTTGAAGGCATACACACTAAGGCAAAGAGCCACGAACAACAACACAAACACTAAAATAAACAAGGCAACCCGCCTTAGGTACATTTCATTAAAATTAAAGATTAATACATTTACATAGTTTTCTACAATAGGTACGGCGCATGGCCCCAAGCCCGGCCCTACCAATACAACCAATCCCCATAGACTAAGCCGCATCACCTCCCCCGGAGCATCGCCCTCATCCTCCTCACCGTCGAAGGTCACAGTCAACTTGGAGAAGTCTATCTCCAAGGAAGGGCATAGCTTTGCCAGCCGTGCTTCCACCCTCCTGAAGCCCGCTTGCATCCCTTCCTTAACGCCTTCCGCCTTTATGGACCTCATCAAGGGCAGGTACTCCTCCTCCTGATATTTGCAGATGGCCCCAGCCTTCTCGACCTCCAAATCAATCTTCCTCAGCACCGTCACCTCCCGCTTCAGCCCAGCAATCTCCATCCCCTTGGTCTCTATTTCTGCGGAATGTTCGTTCAAGGCGGTGACCCTCCGATTCTCCTCCTCCTGAAGTTACCACTCCGTTCCCGCCGCGATCTTCTCCCACTTCTCGTTCTTCGCCCTCTGGGCCGTATACCACTCCTGGAGCTGCTCCAGCTAGTCCTCCCTATATCACAGCCTCCCAGTGACCTCCTCAAATTGGGCCTCCAATGCCCGTAGCTTACCAGTGGCTACCTCAAGATCAACCTTCCTCTTCACATGGTTTGCCTTGAGCATATTCACAGTGGTAAACCATTGTTGCGACTGCCTATAGAAGAAACAAAAAACATAATTACCCATGGAAGAAAGAAAACCTAGGGCGTGGAGAAGAAGAAGCGGCAAACATGCATACTATACCAGATCGCCGTGTCACAGAGGTGCTCTGGACCAACCTCGGCAAGGGACGACCGATCCCTCGACAACAGGATGTTCTCTGCCATGCGAGCTATGACGCCGGCTTCATCAAACACAGACTCGCCGGGTGGCTCGTCTTGAAGAGTTCCTCATTTGGAATGGCATGGACTTCGACCTTAGTCTCCTTGAAGCAGGCGAGCATAGGCTCACAGCTCAAATGCCCAGGCGTCTCCTACTCCCACGGAGGATATCCATAAGGCCAGCGCTCGATCGAAAACTGGCCGGCCCGTGCCATAGGGGGACCCTGAGTCGTCGAGCTCCGGGGCATCAGCTCTCCCTCACCGGTGCTAAGGTCAACAGAGCCGCCCTGCACCGCCTCACTGAAAGTAGGGGTAGGAACGCTTGTTGTAGGCGTCTCCCTCGCCCTCTTGTTGCGGTCACCCCTCTCGGCCCCAATGACAACCCCGGGGCCCCTCTTCTGCCCCGGCTTGCTCACCAAGTCCTTTGTCGCCACCTTTTTGCCCTTCTTCTGGGCAGAAGACTCCTTGGCCATCGGCTCCGAGGTTGCCTACTCCCTAGCCCTCCTCACCAGCTCTTCCTGCGAAAGGATGATGGTTGCACCTATAGAGAGAACAAAGTTCAGGGTGAGTGTATAGGGAGAAGGTCGCCAAGATCATAATACCTTCGGACCAGAAATCTTGGGCAAACTGATCGCCCTTGATCAAGTTCGTGTGCTTCCTGATCGCCTCATGGATCTCCTCCAAAGCCTTGGAGTTCTCCAGGTCTTACCCCGCCAGCGGCCCCCCTTTGTTCACTAAGGGATTCGGCGTCCCCCAGTTCGACCTCAACACCGAGTCCATCGGCATCAAGAAAAAGACAAAACTATCCCTCCATTGTCTCCTCTTGCTCGGCACCTCAAGGATGAGAGGCCGGTCCCTCCTCGCAAGAACACTGTGATACACCCCCTTCTTCCTCACCATAACGTAATGCTGGAAGAGCGATACGCTCGGACTTATCCCGCTGATAGTGCAGAGAGTAATGAAGCCAACCATTGAGCCAATAGAGTCTGGCGATAGTTGGGAGAGAGGAAGCTCGAGGAAGTTCAGCAAGTGAAGGAGGTAGGGGTTAAGCAGAAACCGAATGCCGAATTCGAATGTCGTGTAATAGACTCCAACTTCGTTGTCTCTCGGCGAGCAAACCCTCTCATAGGGTTCGGGGAGGCGAACCGTGCAAGGTGGTCGAATATAGTTGAAGCAAATCTCAGGGAGATCGATGGTGTCTGTTTTACACTGGGTAGTCCTGATCTCTGACGGAACCATACCCCTGACTCTACCGGAGCACGATCCAAGCCCTCGCTCTCTCCTCCCAGGATCCCCAGAACCCCCCTCAGCGTTCGGATTGAAAGTTGAAGAACCGGGCCATTAACAGATCGAGAAGTTACCTAGAGAGGAAGAAGATCACCGGAGCTCCGATGAAGAGATGACCGATGGTGGGAACCCTCGAGAGAAAATAAGAGAAGAAGTGAAGAAGAGAACCCCTTTCAAATTCGAATGCAAAAGTTCTCAACCGTTCACCCTCTCCTTGTTTTATAATAGGCGACTGCCGATCTCGACCGTCGAAGGTGTGCCACGTGGCAAGATCAGAAGTGGAGGCGTCGCCTTAGCTTTTCCCAGGGCCATATCCAGCACATGTCGAGTTTCGAGTTGTGAAGGGGCTTCGATATCCCCCCCGCTACCGTATCGTCATGATGACTTCAGAGATTCAGCGGTCGACTTGCATTTAATGCTATAGCTGTCATCCATTGAAGTGAAGTGCGGCATTCGAGTCGTTCTGGGCTTTTCATGTCGAACTCGAATGACGGGGGCAATTGTTACGACCTCAAGATCGACCCGGTTAATCTGGGCATGCTGATTCAATGCCCGAGTCTTGGCCTGTCGAATCTCCATAAGGAAGCTTGGCTTGCGGAGGTTCATGGAAGATCAACAAGCGAAACGACAAGCTCGCCACCAGAATCAGAAGAGTCCTCCAACAGACTGCATAAGTCTACGCTAGCTCGCCCCAGAGTAGCTTGTGCCCAGAAGCAGTCCGCCCCGAAGGAAGCTCGTCGGGTGCCGCTCACCTACCATTTCACCCAAGGAGGAAGACGACACGTCACTTACGCCACTGTCAGTTCCACTACAGACAAATTCTGACAAAAGTGCACCTGGCCGCTTCGTCGCCTGACCGTTTGCGAAAGCACGCCTAGCCGTTTCGTCGCCGACAGCCTGACAAAATCATTGCCTAACATTTACGACTGTAGTCGCCTGACAAAAGCACGCTTGACATGTTCGGCCCTGACGCCAACGATCAGATCCCTAACATCCTGACACCGCCATCTTAGCAAAAGCAACTGACTCTAGCAGCCTATAAATATCCCCTCACCTCCAAGCGAGAAGGGGGTTGGTGAGTTAAATCTGTAACAAACTCCTAACACATCTATTCGCATTCAAGACCGAATATCCTCCACTTATTCGCGTCTTTCACACTAGTCCGTCATGTAAGCACCGATCTGCGTCTAAGATTTCCCTTCGTGTCTGACATCTTTTCCTCAGTCATCTACTGACTTAGGCATCAGAGGGGCTGCGGGCTGAAAGCTAGCCCGGCCTTTCTGACGAGTTGCTCTTCTTGTAGGAAGCTCGTTCCAGCTGCCAGCAGACGAGCGTCCTGCGGAAACCTACATCAACTGTCGAACGACCTTCACCAAGAAGCGGTCGACCTACCTTGTTTGGCGGGCGACATTGAGATCTCCCTCTGCAAATTGCCCTCTGACCGGAGTTAGCCTTGTCATCCCCCCTTAAACTTGTAACCATCGTGCCCTTGGTTCCCCACATCAATACAAATTCATTGTAGCGGATTTTACCACGTAACACGTCATCATCTTCATCTGAAAGTGAAAAGGAAGAAATGCATATATGTGCTTTATGGCCAAAACCGACAATGAGGTAAATTACTATGACTCGTACTCTAGTGATATCTCTTCTAGTGATGATGAGAATGATTGGAAAAATGAGTATAGCAAGCTTTATAATGAGTATGAGAACAATTTGAGAGAACTTTTGACTCTCAAGAAAAGGGATAAAAAATGCAATGCTACTTCTTCCAATCTTGAATTAGAGAAGATTATGGAAGAAAATGAAAAATTAGTTAGTAAGAATAAATAATTAGAGAAATTGAATAGAAAGGATAGTCTAGAGTACAATGACCTAAGTGTTAGTTTTAATGACTTAAAAAAGACTTTATCTGCCCTTAAGGCCAAGCATGATGATTTATGTGCTAATGTTGCTAGGTTCAACAAGGGAACCGATAAATAGATGATCCACTTAGCTCACAAAGACCCTCATCTTGCAAACATGTCGTAGGATATGTGACCCATATATATGCTAAGGTCACTCATCATCATAGTGTCACAAAGACTAAAAATGGGTATGTCAATGTTTATATCCCCAAGAGAGGAAGAATACAAATGAAAGACAAATACATTTCTAGTTTTATGGACAATATTTATTTTTGTCATGATTATAAATTTTCATATAATAGGAAATCAAGACCCCATTGGGTTTAGTTCCCAAATTTTGATTGCCAATCCTATGGACTCAAAAGAAACGAGTACCAAAATTTCTTGATTTTCATGTACTCAAGAACACTTAGGGAGAAGAGAAATTGACAGCTTTCCTTCAAAAGAAAATTTGCATAATTGCAGGGGAGGCTTAAAATGAATAATCTTATTTGCAGGGGGAGCTATTGCTAAGTTTCTGATAAAGAATCTTTCTAAATATATTTTTCAAGCTTACCATATGATATGTTTTAATACATGCACTTTCCTTTAAGATATTGAGTCACACCTATTTTTTTTTACTTATGCACACATTTAGGGGGAGAGTTATGCATATGGGGAAATTTTTTACAACTTTATATGTTTTTTAAAGGGGATATAGCTCATTTTAATTAAATATCTTTTTGTTGATAATAAAAGGAGGAGAGATATTAGATGCTATGCATAATTATACATGTTTGCACATAACACATAGTATTTTTTTTATTATGCATGCATTGTTTGTCATCATCAAAAGGGGGAGAATATTGAGATATTGAGTCTCACACCATGTGGTTTTTATACCCCATGTGGTTTTGATGATAAGCAACAATTTATGCATCTAACATCTTTTGAGTGCAAGAGCTTAAAGAAATCATATCATAGCACTCAAGGGGCTAAGTGATGACCAAACAAAGCAAATGGATCAAATGGAGCTAGAAGAGTGAAAGGACATCACTTTGGACTTCATTGTAATAATATTAGTGATATATTTTTATTTATTTTTGTCTAGCATGTTAAAGCATTGTAGAAGCTCAAACACACTTAAGATTACACAAAAAATGATTTTAAAATATTTTAAAATACTTTTGATAAGTTTTAAAGCCCAAACACACATATATCAGAAAAGTAATCGACTACTTTTTTGAAAATAGTCGACTATTTTGAATGGGAGAAGAGCTTTGCTCTCTGGATCCCAAAGTAATCGACCTCAGTAATAGAAGTAGTCAACTACCGTTATAAGAATAGTCGACTACCTTTAACACATCGATCGACTATTTTGACTTGACAGATTTCCAAATTTTACGAGATTTTGTTTTGTTTTTGACCATTGAAGGGTATTTTGGGGAAGGATTTTCAATGAGTTTCACCCCTATTTAAGAGGAGTTGCTGGGGCTTTTATGCTAAGAACTAATGAGCAAAAAAATCAAGTTTTTAAGATCATTTTCAAGCTATCTTCAAAGCCGTAAAGCTCTCTTCTTTGGCTTATGTTCTAAAGTTTTTGATTTCACTTTAGCCAAAGTTTCTTGATCTCTCAATGCTTTAATGTCTTTATATTTTGAGATCACACTATAGCCATTACTCACTCTACAAGCTTCAAAGCAAGGCTAAAAGAAAAGGTGTAAGTTTTTTTTCCTAAGAGTAAGTAGAAAACCCTTAAAGTGTTAAGGACTTAAGTTGTAATTTCTTAAAAAGAAATTGGTTGTAAGAAAGATCTCTTGAGAAGAGGCATTTGTAACTATTTGAAAAATAGTGAATTGAGCTGTGTGGGACTCAGGTGGTTGGAGTAGGATACAGTGACCAAATAGGACTTGGGTATCCGAACCATGGTATACTCGTGTTTATGTTTGATTAAATTTTCTGAGTTGCAATTATATTGTGCTTGTGATTTTAATTCTGCTGCAACTCCTTATACACGCATAATTTTGTTGATTAAGTTAGATTTGGGTAACACCATTTGCTACCTTAGGTAGACTTTTAGGGGAACTACTTCTTTGGACACTAACTACCACACCCTCTAGTGTCTACTTGCCATCCTACGTAGGATCCAACAGATGGCACGGAGGGGATGTTGTTTGGGAGGGGGCTATGGAGATGCAGGGGAGGAGGCAGAGAATAGGAGAGTAAAAGAAGAAAAACTTTCAATGTAAAACTTGTAAAATTTTGAATGGCAAATTATTAAATAAATGGTCAGCAAAACTTTAACTGTAAAACTTGTAAAATTTTGAATGGAAAATTATTAAATAAATGGTCAGGTGTTCTGCAATTAGTGTGTATAGCAATTATCATATCCTTTTGGGTTATTTAGTACCGACCCCCTGTGTTTTCACCGAAATTAGCAACACCCCCCTATGGTTTCAATAATTAGTAAGACCCCCCTATTGTATCCAATTTGGACTCCCCCGCCTATAGGAAGACCCCCCTAAACAGGGGGAGGGGGGTCCAAAATTGGGTGCCATAGGGGGGTCTTACTAATTATTGAAACCATAGAGGGGTGTTGCTAATTTCGGAGAAAACACAGGGGGTCGGTACTAAATAACCCTATCCTTTTCAACCAAAATGCTTGGATTTTCCCTCCAAAAATTAAATAATGTTTTATTCGAGCCTTTTATTTTTCAAGATTAAATCTCTATACGCTTATCTAAATGTTTCTCCTATTTAGCAAATCCATTATAATCAACCCCTTTTGTATATTTTGTAAATGGATAGTATGTAATTAAAGCTAATTGTGAGGGGGGGGAGAGAGAGAGAGAGAGAGAGAGAGAGAGAGAGAGATATATATATATATATATATATATATATATATATATATATATATATATATATAAAACCTTGAACTCTCCAAAATATCAAGAGAGTTACTTTGTGAACCGGCTAGTTTGCTAAGCACACATATTGCGTAATTTTTTTGAAAAATAATGAAACAATCATTTTCAAAAACCCTGACATACCACTGCCAAAAATTACTCGATGCACATACCAAATTAGTCACTGCACACAACTGTGTATCTAGAGGGCTTGGCATCCCTCCCCGCGCGAGCCTGAAGCGCGCCCCCACCCCAAGCGCACGCACCGTACTGGCCGTCGCGCGCCTGACGCGTGTGCACCGTGACGGCCGCCGCGTGACGGCCGTGCGCGCCTAAAGCGTGCCCCCCCCCACCCCAAGCACATGCACCGTGCCGGCCGCTGTGCGCCTGACGCGTGCGCACCGTGCCAAGCAGCCGTGTGACGACCGCGCGCGTGTTCTGTCGCCTCGCGACCACGTGCTCTACACGTGCGTGCTCCACCACCACACGCCTAACGCGCTCGCGTGAACTTCAGACCGTCGCATGCCTGACGCGCCTGCTCCTCTGACACGCGCCTGATGCACGCACGTGCTCCTTCCCCGTGCGCCTGACGCACCCATGCCTCCTGTGCATGCAGCGTCCTATGCACTCCCCGTACACGCCACCGCGACCAAAAGTCGCCCCATGCGCACGGCCATTCGCGGCCGTCGAAACGAAACACTAGGGTTTTCCGAATTTTGTAACAAAGGCTATTTTCAGACATTAATTAGGATTTCCTGGTCAAATCCTTTTTTTCCTAAATAATTCTGATTCATCATATGTGTAACTTGGATTAATTGATTATTTTTTTACATTTAATGATTATGAGGATCCTGATACCGCTCTCCCGTTAGTCAGCTAACCTAACGGAGTATGACGTTTCCACGTGGTTCGATTAATTATTAAACAAAAATATTTTACTCCATTATAAATGCCTGTGATGTTGTATATTTTCATTGTCTGTAGCATGAAATTGCGTTTACACATACTACATGCATGTGATGAATAATTAAATGCATGTTGCATTGTTGATGTCTCTGTGACGAATGTTAATATTTGGTTGTCGTTTTGGATCGGCTATTAATCACCATTTATTTTCCTCGTATTTTTTTATTTTGAGAGAAATTGTAGTGAGTATTAAATTATATAAATTTCGAAGTATGGCGTACGTCCCACGATGATGAAGATCTACTTTCAGTAGAAGAGGGGCCCCATGGGGGTTCTCGAGTTGTATTTTATTTTTAGTGGGACTGTAAATGGACTCCTTTTTGTATTTTAAAATGATGGCTATGTTGGATTTTGATGGACCCTCAGGGCACAATCTCTATGCTCGTCCTACGTCAGACGGACGATAGAGGCAAAATAAAGCATAGCGAAAGAAAATCGTTAAACTTTTTAAAGAAGCCCTAATGAAAATCAAGACCCTTAGCCAGGATCTATGCCAACTTGAGGTGGATCTGGCCACCCCAAGAAGGATCTAAGCTACTACGACATAATTAAAATAAAGCTTCTAAATTACATACCCGGAATCCTGCCTTGGTACAGGCAAGGTGTACCGCACCATCTTCCGAGCCGCTCCTCGTTCCGCGTCGAACCGATCCTCGAACCGCTCCGTGTCCCGAGGAGAGCAATCCCCTTGTCGCCGAGCCAACCACGTGCCGAAGAAAGTTTCACTTAAGTGGATCCTCCATCTAGACTTCGGATCCGATCCGAGCCCCTTCGTGGCTTTGCTAGAGCCCTTCAGGAGCAATGCAGAAATTTAGGAAGAAGAGAATATTAATTTTAAGCTTAGATCCGAGCGTGCTCCAATATTTTTGGGAGATGCTCAGATCTAGAGATTAGGACGAGTTTAGAGGAGGGGGTAGGCCCCTATTTATATGCAGCTGACCGATCCCCTTTACTCCACTTCCGATGTGGAACTATGTTTAGAGTTTAATAATTCAAGTTAGTTTTCCTTTCATAAAGGCCAAACTTCTATGAATTTTAACTCCCTCACCGTTGAGCTTCAATCTTGATACAACTATCAAACCGAAGATGGTTGAACGTGAATGCGTAGGAAAAACGGCGAGTCAATCCGACGTCGTTTAACCCCTCAAACGTCGTCTCAAAGTAAGCCAAAAACCATTCAAAGATGGAAAATCCCGCCGTCAAAAAAATCACGTGTTTCAAAAACCCTAACTAGAAAATTCGGGGTTGGTGGGCCTCCATTTTCGCTGGGTTCAGCCCAACAGTTTGGGCTGACTTGTTTTAGCTCTAACTTCTGTATGTGCACTCCGTTTTTGACGCGGTTTGAATCTGCGTTTAGAGTAGGACGATCCCGTCATCCAGGTAACCTTTTCAATGCATCTATTATATTAAATATGGTCTTAAACAATTTAAGACACATTTAACTCCTTTTGCATCACATGCAAAATAGTCCCCTATCTAAGCTTAAAATAACAATTGCATCAGATACAAATGATCTGAGGGCATACACCTCCAACATCTCCCACTTACACTCAGGATCATTTATCCTGAATGCAGAAGATAACTGCAAACTCTTTGTAGTATTCTATCCTATGCATCAAATGCATATTCTCCCTAATGTTTCTACCTATTACTAGACGAAGGTCGCACTCTGTGTGAGACCCTACAACATGACCGTACTACAAGTGGGGCTCGAAGCCCCAGATGACAGTGACCACGAGCAGCAATTACAGTCCATGTTTCAGTATCATACTTATGTAGTTAACTCATCGACATGAGTATTGTCGGGACCACCCCGACTGTGTCCGTGATGAATTCCGCATTATAGCCTCTTCGTCTAAACTATGTCGTTTAGTTCAAGTCTAGGGTACGGTCAAACTGTCAACCCCAATAACTCGAAACCGGTTAGTTTCCATCAATCTTTAGTTAAATAATGTTGGACTTCTTTCACCATACTCTAGCCAGAATTTTCACCAAAGACCGAACTATCACTACGACACTAACTCCTATTGACAAGGGAGAGACGAATCCTATCTTGGTCATTACTCTCCTCGCACATTTCCAATGTCACCCAACCAAAGACCTTTCGATAGGCCTTGCCTCGAAACTAGGTCAGGGGCCTCAGTGACATCGTTCACGTACAGGTTCGTACAATGACCTCAAGTCAAAAGCCCAACTTTCCTATCATCACTAAGAGTTTATCATTGACAGATTTGTCAATCATAACCATATGATAACTCTTGTGGATCGTTTAGTGAACTCATTCCCCAATGAGCACCTGTGTCTCGTCTTCAACTTTGTCAAGTCAAACGATCTTGAGATCATCGTCACCAATATACGGTGAAGACTGAGACACAATGGTCTATCCGATGTTTCGATATCCTTTTCTCGAAATATCTACGACCACGAACCCTTTTAGACTTATGCTATTAACAGTCAAGCACTTCTTCATGATCGAGATACTCATCTAGATACATGTTTGACCTTGCATTAAGTCTCAGGACTTTACCTAAGTTAATATCTAATGATAACTACATTATGGTTAACTTAGATAAATTTATACCAAACAGCTTACTGTTATTTCGAACAAGATTTTTGTACAATAACACAGAGATAATTGCCTCGAGGACAGACGTATCTCGCAACATCTTCCACTTGCACTTAGGCACTTTTATCCCGGTATCCCATACCGTATATACACATAAGTCTTTCTAGACTTCATGTGGTAGAGCCTTCGTAAGTGGATCTGCTAAACCGTCTACTGATTAGACTTAAGGGGTTTTTCTATGTTCATGCTAGACCAACCATTTGAATCTCATCCAAATAATTCTTTCGGTCCTACGGAATCCATTTAATTTTCCTGGATCTCATCCAGCTCATCGTACCTTACGATAACAATTTAAATATAGTTACTGGTCATTTTAGACGGTTCGTATTCAAAAGTGTCAAACTTTTTTGACCACTTTGTCAAAAATATGTTCCAGCCCTTTGATGTCTCGCATGTATTTTATTCGCTCCACTGACCTTGAAAACTCACTGGCTAATTCACATAAGTCTGTTCTTCCAAATCATATTTAGAAAACGCATTATAAATGAATGCTCCAGTTTTCATGGTTATCATAAGCATTTACATCGAGTTCGGTTCGAGTAGATCTGTATGCATCTGCAGGCGAGACAGTTTCATCATACTTTGTTTATATGAATTAGGATGAAAATCGTTCTCTACCAACAAAATTGTACTTCACTATTTTCTTTCTGCACCAATCTTCTATACTCGAAGATTCACATGCACTCAAAGAAACACTTTCCTTGGGCACGTAAACTAAAGTCCATACTTTATTCACGTGTACGGACCATTTCTAATTGCATCAAGTTATTAATCGGAGTCACTACTCCGAATTTCATCCTGGAAGTTGACTAGGCCATCATCGATTATGATGTCCAACTCGACTCTTCATCTCACGAGACTCGAGTAATCTTTTAACTTCCTAACAATTGATTTAATGAATATCTTATTGATAAGGTCATCATAGAACATTATCAAACCCTAAGCATTACTATTTTGGACTTAACCCAGAGGGAGGATCGTAACTCAGTCACTTTGCCATGAGTCGCACTATGTCTAACAAAGTGCGATTTATGCTCTCCAACACATCCAATATGTTAAGAGACTTGTCCTAAGAGAAAATCACATTTTCTTTTAATTTCGCAAGATTTATACATCTAAGTATTTGACTTTTCGATCTAATCAAATCAGTTCAAATACTTCTATCATTTTGTTTTCTATTTTATCAGACTTGTGTTTCATCAAGAACACGTGTCTTAATAAAATAAGAACAACTTATCCTGCCTAGCTTAGACTTGGGTCCGGGTACATCAGTATGTACGAGACTGCGAGTTCAACAACTCACTCTCCTACTGTCTTACAGATTGGGTTTCGGCCATCATACCCTTGAGACAAGATTCACAATTGTCCGTAGACTTTATAATACGAGAGGTCAGACCCCTCTTTATGTGACTTGTGAAGCTTAGTCTATTTGATACGGCCTAATCTATTTTGCCATATAAGTTTATTAATATCTTTTGTATTCATATATTAACATTTAATATAGTATAGTTATTACAAATTACTTACACAAAATATTTCTTCAGAAGCAAGGTGACGACATTCGTCAAAAATGTGTTAGTCGTCTTTTGTATAACAATTATTATGAAATCGTGATATCAAATATGTCACATTTTCAGTTCCTCATACTTATGCCTTTACTAATGATAAATAAAACTATCTTTCTCAATTGAATTTCATAAGTGCCTTCTTCCTTTTCTAAATCCCATTTAGATATTAAATGTCACAACAAAATTACTAGTTGTACAAACACCTAACGTGTCCAAACACTTGAGCTTCACAACCTTGAGTTGACTCAACAAGTTGCTTGACTCAAGATCTAATTTGGATACATGGTCTTGTACCGCTCATGCACTCATCTTCGAATCAAACAGTTTGATCGAAGTTTCGAACCTTGCGGATCGAAACCGTTTTCCATATAACCTTGAGTTGACTCAACAAATTGTATGGAGAAACTTGCTTTTGAACATCAATATGTTCCAGCTACCCCATATAGAGGCGAGTGACATGTAGCGTGCATTTATTTTGTTGGACTCAGAACTTAATGAAATCATATTCCTTAAGTTTGTCCTTAAGAAGATCATTTTAATGTCAACGAGAATATAGTTTATTCTATCAATTAGAATGTAACTTGATATTCCATTAAACGGTCTTTTGACCAGTTAACCTATTCTTTTAGAATATTATGTTTTTGATTCCATCGGTAAACATAGACTTACCCTACTTTAACATATGTTCAAGTTTTTAAATATAGATAGAATGGCTTTTATCTAACTAATCCTTCCACTATTTTTAGCGATCCTTTTAAGCCATAATAATAAACGATTTAATCAAATTAAATATAATGGGAAAGGGACCCGACCACCCTGAGTCTCACAACCTTGAGTTGACTCAACAAGTTGCTTAACTCTGCGATCGGTAGACGACTCTTCATCAATCACATCGAATGTGATTCCCTTATCGGTTTTTACCCCTAGTCACTTATGACATTGAGTTGACCCAGTAAATCATAAAGACCAGTCTAGTCGGACCCTTGTTTTCGTGTCTAGCCTAACTTACACCGGCGATCGGTGTATTTATGACACGACGGTTTGGGTCAAGTCTAGACTACATCTCATGTATTGAGAAGTTGGTTTCCATAAAGTGTTTATGACATAGCTTGAGTTGACTCAACAGCTATATCAAAGAACCTATAGTTGCCAACCTCTAAAATAAAGAGGGCTACGGCTAATCTTGAAGAAGATTATTAACGTATTTGACTTAGATATAGTTCAGGGTGTCATATAATCATGATTTGTGTCATTGCAGTCCAGCGGACATGGCCAGAGAATTGACTAAGGCAGGATCACTTACCCCCAGTCTAGCTAGGGTGACCCAACAAATTTAGCAAGCACATTGACCGGTATCATGATCCATTGAATGCCACTTATCATTTATATATGCGTGCCGTGAACTAAAAAGCTTTTATTAACAACTAATTAATCCTATCAACTAGTAGAATCCTTAAAATTCAAATTTTTTAGGATTTGTTAATAACTTTTATTAATCCTTATCAACTATAAGTTTCACGTGCTATCCTAATCGTTATTAGGATTTTAATAAATCATTTACAACACTTTAAAGTGTAGTCTTTTAATGAGAATATTATAATAACGATTAAAATAATAATCGTCGTTAAAGGACTGCCCTAATCAGGAACTAAGTTTTTAAAGGTTGTAATGAGTATTACAACATTGCATGTCATTAAAATTTATCTTATAAATTTCAAATAGCTTTTAATGGCTAACCTAAAAGGTTTCAACAATTATCACATAATGAAGCATGGCCATTAAAACATAATCTAACATTATCAACTATAAAATTAGCATGCAATTATTAATCTAAATATCGCATAAAAGATTTATAGCTGTTTAACAATCATCACATTTTCATTAAACATGCATCAACACATTAAAAATTTATCCTATAAATAATTAATGTGCAGCTAAATTTAACACTTAAATTTAAAAGCATGATTTTAAAACTTAAAACAGTTTCAAAAAAAATTATCATATAATTTTCATTACGTAAACTATGTTTTAAAATCATCATAAAATTTCCATGTTTCAAAAAATAATTTTATCGCATAAAAGAATTTTAAAAAACATCTCGAATGAAAACGGTTTCATTTTTAACATTATCGCATAAAGTTAAAAATTTTAGCATGCATTTAAAAGGCATTCATTTTAAAAACGTCGCAGTCCTAGATCATCATGCAGACTAAGCTCTGATACCAATGTTGGATTTTGATGGACCCTCAGGGCACAATTTCTATGCCCGTCCTACATCGGACGGACAATAGAGGCAAAATAAACCACATCAGAAGAAAATCGTTAAAATTTTTAAAGAAGCCCTAAGGAAAATCAAGACCCTTAGCCAGGATCTATGCCAACTTGAGGTGGATCTGACCACCCCAAGAAGGATCTAAGCTACTGCAACATAATTAAAATAAAGCTTCTAAATTACATACCCGGAACCTTGTCTTGGTACAGACAAGGTGTACCGCACCGTCTTCCGAGCCGCTCCACATCCCGCGCCGAACCGATCCTCGAACCGCTCCGCTTACCGAGGTAAGCAATCCCCTTGTCGCCGAGCCAACCACGGGCCGAAAAAAGTTTCCCTTGAGTGGATTCTCTGTCTAGACTTCGGATCTGATCCGAGCCTTTTCGTGTCTTTGCTAGAGCCCTTCAGGAGCAATGCAGAAATTTAGGGAGAAGAGAATATTAATTTTAAGCTTAGACCCGAGCGTGCTCCAAAATTTTTGGGAGCTGCTCAGAACTAGAGCTTGGTATGAGTTTAGAGGAGGGGGTAGTCCCCTATTTATATAGGCGGTTGACCCCTCTCCTTTACTCCACTTCCGATGTGGGACTATGTTTTTAGAGTTTAATAATTCAAGTTAGTTGCATTTCATAAAGGCCAAACTTTCATGAATTTTAACTCCCTCGCCGTTGAGCTTCAATCTTGATACAAACTATCAAATCGAAGAGGGTTGAACGGCGAACGCGTAGGAAAAAACAGCGAGTCAATCCGACGTCGTTTGACCCCTCAAACATCGTCTCAAAGTTAGCCAAAATCATTAAAAGATGGAAAATCCAGCTGTCAAAAAATCCCGGGTTTCAAAAACCCTAACCAGAAAATTTGGGGTTGGTGGGCTCCATTTTCACTGGGTTCAGCACAACAGTTTGGGCTAACTTGTTTTGGATCTAATTTGTGCATTTGTACTTCGTTTTTGATGCGGTTTGAATATGCGTTTAGAGCGGGGCGATCTCGTCATCCAGGTAACCTTTTCAACGCGTTTATTAAATTAAATATGTCTTAAACAATTTAAGAAACATTTAACTCCTTTTGCATCACATGCAAAATAGTCCCCTATCTAATCTTAAAATATCATTTGCATCAGATACAAATGATCTGAGGGCATACATCCTCCAACAGATTAGCTAATGCACACAACAAATATATGTGTCTGAAATGCATAATTATTTATTTTCAAATATTTAATTAGTGCCTGTTTGACATGCTTAGATAAATGGCAAAGATAGCAAGCATCAACTTCGACGTATTGGACGCCACAGGCAAGAACTATTTAAGGTGGCATTTGGATATCAAATTCCACCTGTGCTCACAGGGATTGAGTCATGCCATTGATGTTGGCGATATGGTTTCTGACATAGATAAGGCGAAAGAAATTATCTATATCAGACGCCATATCGATCGGACCCTGAAGGCAGAGTACCTCACAGTGGAAGACTCGTACGATTTATGGACTGCCCTCAAGGATCGATACAAACATCAAAAAGATGTTATCCTTCCATGAGCACAATATGAATGGGAGAACCTCCGTCTGTAGGACTTTAAGTCCATTGTTGAGTACAACTCGGCACTATTCAGCATCACCTCACGCCTGAAGTTGTGTGGTGAAAAAGTGGCGGAGGAACGCATGCTGGAGAAAACTTATACATCTTTCCACGAGAAGGATGTTATCCTCATGCAACAGTATCGTGAATGAAAATTCACGAAATACTCTGAACTTCTCTCATGCCTTCTGATGGCAGAACAGAATAGAGACCTCTTGCTGGCCACCCATAACTTGCGTCCTGCTGGTACTACACCTGCACCTAAAGCGCACAATATATCCTCCCCGAAGAAGAAGAATAAATTCAAAGACAAACCCCCGAAGGGAAAGGCATTGAAGAAGCAGGCTAGATGACTCCCTCCAAAGACCAACAATGAGGGGAAGTGGAAAAATGTGTGGAAGAGGAAAGACAACGGTCAGACATCTGCCCCAAGAAAGATTGGGAAGATAAATGCCACAGATGTGGCATGACTGGACACTGGTCCAGAAACTGTCATACTCCACGCCACCTCCAGGATTTGTACCAAGCTAGCCAGAAGTCTGCTGAAATAAACCTGGTGGAAAAAGAAGACATGGCTCCAATTAAATACATCACCGAAGATTTCTCGAGCGATGACCTGCTAGACTGATACCTTATCTATTTCTGCAATTTGTTGTAATTGAAAAACAATTTCATTTCTGGTTGTTTATTTCTATCAAGCATGTTAGTTCAGTTTTCAGACTTTAAATGACAGTTACTTATTTTGTGCCTTATACTGTTATGCTTTTTCTTTCTTGCTATAGATGGATAATAAATGCCTAGTGGACAATGCTTCTATGCACATGATCCTTCAAGATATTTGATTCTTTCAAAGCATCAACTAATACGATGGCACCGTAAATACTATTTCCGGTCCATCAAGTATAATAGAAGGATCAGGGGAAGCAAACTTTTTGCTCCCCAATAAAACACAAATTTTATTAAAAGATGCTCTTTTCTCTCCAAGCTCACAAAGAAACTTACCAAGTTTCAGAGACATCCATTTAAACGGATACCACCTAGAAACGGTGAACAAACATGACAAAGAATACTTGTATGTAATGGCTCTTAAAACGATGCTAAAACCATCGTTGAGCGTTTCGAGGGACTCTCGTCGGATCTCTACCATATAACAATACGATCAATCTAAGTCAATACAATTGAGCACCAGAAGTGCAAAAATCAACTACAATTTCAACTCTGACATAATAGACTTGGACACTCCGGATCAGCAATGATGCAATGCATCATATCCCAATCCTGTGGAATTAATTTAAAGAACCTGACGTTACTTCGAAAGGGTGAATTTCCTTGTCCCCCTTGTTCAAAAGGTAAATTGATTACAAGACAATCTCCACCTAAAGTGGACTCAGAGTCTCACAGCTTCCTGGAGAGAATACATGGAGACATTTGTGGGCTTATTCACCCCTCAAGTGGCCCATTCCGGTATTTTATGGTACTGATAGACGCATCTTCCAAATGGTCATATGTGTGCCTACTATCCACCCGCAACGTAGCCTTTGCAAAGCTACTGTCACAATCATTAAGTTGCGGGCCCATTTTCCAGATAACCAGATTAAGAAATTATGTCTGGATAACGCTGGGGAATTTACATCACAAGGATTTCTAGACTACTGACAAGCAACTGGTATTGAAGTTGAACATCATGTAGCACATGTTCACACCCAGAACGGATTAGCTGAATCTCTCATAAAGAGACTATAATGGATCGCTCATCCATTGCTAATGCAATTCCAGTTGTCGGTGACTGCATGGGGACATGCAATCTTGCATGCTACATCGCTAATAAGATTACGACCATCTGGTAGTCAAACTTATTCACCGATGCAACTTGCATATGGAACTCTACCAAATATCTCTCACTTGAGGACATTTGGATGATCAGTCTATGTCCCCATCGCACCACCACAGAGGACCAAGATGGGTCTCCAACGTCGCCTATGTATCTATATAGGGTTCGACTCACCATTGATCATTAGATACCTGGAACCCCTAATGGGTGACGCTTTTAAGGCACGTCTAGAAGACTGTGAGTTTGACGAAAATAACTTTCCCAAACTAGGCATGAACGCTAAGAAGCCTGAAGCTTCAAAGACCATTTCATGGGATACTAAAACTCTATCCCACTTTGATCTGCGTACAAACCAATGTGAAGATGAGATCCTGAAGATCCTCCAAATACAAAACACAGTTCACATACTACCAGACAAATTCACTGACACCCAGAAGGTTGTCAGATCACACGTCCCTGCTGCAAACACACCAGCTAGAATTGATATACCCAAAGATGGATGCAATCCACCTGCAACAGAAGCGGCCGTACCTCTACAAAAGAAAGAACGACCCCAGGCTCCAAGGATAAGCTTCCTCGAAAGAGGAAAACTCCTGGACAAACTAAAACGATACCACCACAGAATGCTGAGCTCAGCCCAGACACCTCTCCCCTCCTAAAAAACCCATGAAGAGGAAAATATAGGAGGAATACCATTAAATTATGTACGTACTGGGGAGGTACTGGACAGAAAAAGCATAATCATCGATGACAATTTCACGTTCGTTATTCCTAATCACGTCATTGAATATGACGATGATATCGATCCACGCTCTCTAGTATAATGTAAACGCGGAGAGGATTGGCCAAAATGGAACGAGGCAATAGGAGTAGAGTTGGACTCACTCTCGAAACTCAAAGTTTTTGGACCTGTAGTCCCAACACCAAAGGGTGTAAAACCTGTGGGATATAAATGAGTATTCGTAAGAAAGAGAAGCGAAAATAATGAGATCGTACGATATAAAGCGTGCCTTATTGTACAAGGTTTTTCCCAACGACCAGGAATAGATTATGATGATACATACTCTCTGGTCATGGATGCGATCACTTTCTGATTTATAATTAGCTTAACAGCTACGGAAGGCCTGGATATGCAGCTCATGTACGTTGTGACTGCATACATATATGGCATTATAGATAAGGACATCTATATGAGACTTCCAAACTGGTATAAACTATCAACAAAAATGTCAGATAGACCTCGGGATGTCTATTCTGTCAAACTTCAAAGATCACTGTATGGTTTAAAACAATCTGGAAGAATGTGGTATAACAGACTCAGTGAATTCCTCGTGCAACAAGGATTCACAAATAATGAAGTCTGCCCTTGCATCTTTATAAGAGCAAAGGGAACATGATTGATAATAATTGACGTCTACGTAGATGATTTAAATCTCATTGGATCTCCTGAAGAGATAGCTGAGATATCCAAAAGCCTTACACAGACTTTTGAGATGAAAGACCTTGTCAAAATAAAATACTGCCTCGACTTACAAATTGAACACCTCAGCGAAGGAATCCTGTTACATCAATCCACTAACACAAGGAAATTGCTGAAAAATTTCCAAATGGACAAATGTCACCCGCTGAGTACACCAATAGTCGTCAAATCATTGGATGTTGATAAATACCCCTTCTGTCCGCTGGAAGAGGGGGATGAAACACTTGGACCTGGAGTACCTTACCTAAGTGCCATTGGAGTACTCCTCTATCTGGAAAACTGCACGCG
>JAULAV010005088.1:0-49997 GCA_030789695.1 Scilla litardierei | reverse complement strand
CCCGTACATTACCTGATCCAGGATGTTGCGGGTTGCTTCCTTATAATTGGAGGGGATGTGCTCCCTCCTGGAGAATGAAGGCCCGATTGTCGATCCCTATTCTACTGTATTGGTGAGACGTGGGGGTTTCGTTGTGTGGGCTGATCTCTAGTCGATCTGCTCTCGTATCCCCCTGATCTCGGAGTAAGGCCGCGCCCCTGGTTGGCATCATGTTCGGGTTTGGAGGCGGCAATGGCTCATTTAAGAGCGATGAATTCCCCATGCTTTGGCGTATCAAGGTTGCCAAAACACCGAGACTCTTGTCGACCTGCTCTGTGAATTGGGTGAATTCCTTTCGAGCCAACTTAGGCTCTTCGGTGGCCCTTGTTGGTCGTTCTGATGGCGACGTAGAGTCCATGGCATCCTTCACCAGGACGTTGTTCGTTTTCTGCTTCTCCTTCGGACCTTCAATCGGTCCGACGTTGCTGGGTCCAGCTACATAGCTTTTCGATTTCTTCGAGATGTTGAGTTGGATAACATATTTTCCACAGACGACGAAAAACTGTTAAGGCCAAAAATGATCGAGACAGTTCGTGCTTAGTCGGAGCCTAGTCAGCGAGTGAGGTGGAACCCTGGATTGGTATAACCATGGTTGGATGATGGATGATGGATGTTGGTTGAGATGCAGTGCTCGATCGACCCTCAAGCAACTTGTACGTCGCTCGTTCAAGGTTAGGGATCTCGGAAACGACCCTCGTGGAAGACAAAGACTCGTCGATCTATACCACAGAGACACGTTAGGGGGGGTTGGATCTGGGTTCCGACCCAAATCCCCTCCGATGCTTAAGTTAGTACGGAAACTTAAGGAAGATTAGAGCAGCTGAGATCGACCCACGGAGGTTCGTCTCAGATCTGACGTCGCAAGCTCTATAATGTAAGAAATATCAGTTGAAGGCGTAGAGTCTATGTCTTATATCTCGTAACTTAGGAATTAGAACCTTTACAGTATTTATAGACCTCTTGGGGCTCTCCAGTGACGTTGAGGGAATAACGGTCACCCATTATGGTGCCACGATCTCTACCCTTTAATAGGAGTGAATGTTGCCCACGTCCCCGCTAATTACAAGCTCGTCTTTAATCCCACGTTCGAGTGAAGGGAATGCAACAGTCGACTGGCCAATGGGCTTTGACCGAGTCGATATCGGGTTTCTATTGTGGGCCATGTGGGCCTTAGTCATCTGTCGGTCAGGTCATCTCGAGTACCGGCCCAATGATTCAACAAGGCTGTTTATAGCTGTTGGGGGGTTATTTGGTCTTTTTTGACCAAAACCCCCACAGGCTGCTGTTGTGCAGTTGCGCGCGCGGGCTGGGCCGGCCCGGCCCAGCGGGCTGTTTGGGGGGGGGGGGGACGCTAAATGCCCGCCCCGGCCGGCAGGACCGGGCCGGGCCAGCCCGCCGGCCAGCGGGTCGGTGGGCTTTCAGGCTCAATGGCCACCTTGACGTATATAACCCCACTTGTGTTGCCAAGCTTTGGTCAAGAAAAACTTTCAAATGGAATCTATCTTACAATTGAGGACTTTGTCTTAGGTGGCTCCTTTGTCCCATGTGACAATATCACATTGCACATGAGATGTCATCTACGACAAAAAAAACCCCTCCCCATAATTATTTACACGGTTGCCATTGAAGAGAAAATCTCTCTCTCTCCCCCCAAAAAAAAAACTCACTTATTTACATTTTTGCCTTAGGGGATTTTTCCCTTATATAACCAACAAGATTATTGCATTTATACTTTTACCCATAATACTGACAAATACATCCACACTTCTCACTCTTTTTCGCTTGCGTGCGTACACCGTATTCTGTTCTTAGGGTTTTTTTGGCTCCATGCATTGTAGGCACATGTTATTTCTAGTGCATCTACAAATGACATCACTAATCATTTATGAACATAGACTTGTAGCAATCAATTCATTATTAAGCGACTGGTCCACTCCCTGCGATCTGATAGTTCAGCATAAGCTCTTTCATCTAAACCATTACAATTCTCTTTCTTATAAGTCGGAAACCAAGCATCCCAAAAAACAACCCACGGTCCGCGATTACTGCAAAGACCAAATGCACCGTTCCACCCATACATTGTCCCTCCAGAATTCACCATCCTCGTATCTTCTCTCTCATAGACAACTCCAAATAAGACAAAACCAAACACCTCGCTTAACCTGATCCAAGATAATCTACAGGAACACCACACCCATCAATCTCAACAGTAATAATCACTCACCGAACCAAAACGACCTATAAGCAAGCAAGCAAAACAAAGAATCTCACCTCTCTCTCACCCTCCTCTCTCTCTCTCATTTTCACACATCATCATCCATGGCCTCGTCGCCGGCGAGCTCGGGCTCATACGAGTTCATGTGGGCCCCATCGCCTTCGATGACACCGACAGTAGCAGCAGCAGCAACAAGCACCCAACAAAACGCACCCAGAATATCCCCCGACCTCAGCCCGCCCCTCATCGCGATGGTCGCCGTCATCGGCACCGCCGTCATCATCGTCATCTATGCCCGCATCGTCTCCCGCCAACTCCGCCGCCTGCGCCGCCGATGGCGCCGCTACCGCCGTCGCCGTCGCATTCTCCTCTCGACATCCTCCGGCGACTTCGACTCCCCTCCCCCCAACAGCAACGCCTTCTCCTTCGATCCCTCTACCGATTACTTCTTCTCTCCCTACGGCCTCGACGAATACACCATCAAATCCCTCCCTCTCTCGATCTTCGCCATCAAATCGAAAGCCACCCCCCTCACCCGCGATTGCGCCGTCTGCCTTCTCGAGTTCGACGACGGCGACTCCCTTCGAACCCTCCCTCTCTGCTCCCACGCCTTCCACGTTGACTGTATCGACGTGTGGCTCCGATCGCACGCCACGTGTCCCCTTTGCCGCACCGGCGTCTTCCATCAGGATCCCCTCTTCGTCCCGATGAGAGCCGCACGGATCCGGCCAAGCCTCGACGATCTCATCTTCAATCAGCCGCCCGATCCGGCGGCGCCTGAGACGGAGATCACGCCTGCGCCATCGTCACCGCTAACAACAGCAGCAGATCGCAACTTTTTATTAAAAAGATCGTACTCCTTCGGATTCGAGCGGAACCTGGCATCAGATCGGATGGTGATGGAGGCGTCCACGGCGTCCCCGTGGCGGTACCGTCACCGTGGAAGCTTCTGGAGCAAGAGATGGCCGTCGCCGTTCACCGGATCGTCGTCAGCGTCGAGAACGGCGAGGGTCTTCTCCTTCCGATCTCATCGCGGTTTCACCGTCAGGTCGCCGTTCGTGAAGAGGCGGGGGTTCTTCCCGCTATCGGATTCAGGCGTCAGATTTAGCGGCGGCGCGGGTCCGTCGTCGAGGAGGAGCAGGGCGATGACGAGCCCGTCGGCGATCTTCATGCGGACGGTGGTGGTGACGGGAGCCAACTCGAGCAGGATGAGGTGCGGGGATCCGGAGGCGCTGCTGTCGCCGGAGAGGATGGATCGGCGGTGACGTTACCGCATGGAGCAAGGAAGGTGGTGATTGGAATCGAGATAGATGGGGTCACCGGTGGTCTGGTCTTAATGACGAGTCGCATGCAGGAAATTAATGAGCTGCCGGATGCCTTAAATGCTAATGGGAGAAAAAGAGGCTCTTTTT
This sequence comes from Scilla litardierei, assembly GCA_030789695.1. NCBI lineage: Eukaryota > Viridiplantae > Streptophyta > Magnoliopsida > Asparagales > Asparagaceae > Scilla > Scilla litardierei. The sequence continues at coordinate 46,331 of JAULAV010005088.1, read as the reverse complement.
TTCTCGGCTCGGCTCCGCTCCATCTCAGTTTGGCGAGGGCCATTAAATGCCGACCGGGCTACTAGCGGGAAAAGGCGAGACATTTGAGGGGCGTTTTATTTTCAATTTGATCCGTTTTGGGGCGGTTGGCATGTGATCGGCACGTGAGGGTCGAGGCATGTAGACTGATGGATTGGGCTCGGTGGCACGTGCGGGTTTTGGTTTTGGTGAAGAAATTAATGTGGGTGGTGCGGTAAATTTGGATGCAAATTTTGATGAAAATATCATTGTAACTGTCACAGTCTTCTCTTCTTCCACCGGCAGAAGATTTCTCTTTAAATAATTTTTAAAGTCTTGCCTCTTCTGGTTAATCCTCTGGTTTCGCTGGGTTAATATGTACAAAAATATGGTATTCTGATTGTTGTGATTTCTATGTTGTACGTTTATTTTCACTAATGGCATGTATGTGGCACGTCCCGTTTCTCCTTGAAGCCAATTTGTGTAAATCCCAAAAATTGGTTCTAGAGCAATTTATACGTCCAAGATGAGGCTTAAATCCCACCAACCCAAAAGAAATGCAAGTCAAAGATTTAAGCCAATATACAAGTCTTGTTGTAGAGAAGAGTGGAAGATTCTAGAATAATTTTGGAATAAGTCTTATATGACTTCTATCTAATAAAACATGCGGATGTCCTATGTGGAGGGGGATATGAATAGGACAAACTGCGTTCGGTTTTTTTTTTGTTTTTTGCAGAAAGAACCCTTTCAAATCCCTAATTGCGCGGAATACTGTCCCTTTACACATCTTTTAAAAATAACCCCCGTTTTTTGCTGTTTTGCACTTTTGACCCCCCACAATCCACACACACACACCCTCCCTTTTCTGCTTTCTCCCCTTGGCTTCCTATCGGGTCAGTTTCTTGGGTCCTCCGTCTTGATTTTTGCCGTGCACGTGTGCACGTGCTTTTTTCTAGTTCTATATAAGTCTTGAATTTAATGATGTAGTTGGAAAATGTGTAGAACATTCTTGAAACTCATTTGTAACCGTTAGATTGAAACAATCTTGGCCATCAATTTAGGTAGAGGATGCCTATAAATAGGAGTCCTTTTATCATTTGTAACCATTGAAAAATGAATTAATCATTTGAGAAGTAAAGAGAAATCTTCACGTTCATCCTAAATATCCAAAGAGTTTTTTGTTTGTTCTTCATATTCGAGAGAATTCTTCGATGTTCTAAGCAATCTTTGGCTTAGAGATTACTTTGATCTTTCAGATTTCTTAGAACTTCGACTATAGTATTTGTGGTAAAGGTTGAACTAGCCTCTCAAGAGGAGTGAGAGTCTAGTGTCGCACGGTCGTTGGTGTAGAGAATACCCAGCCCGTGATAAGCGGTATAAGAGCTAAGTTTGGAAATGGTTAAAGAAGACATAACCAACAGCAACAACTCCAGCATGGTGATCCATGTGGAGAATGAACTTGGAAACAAGAAGAAGAACGATAAGAAGGATCGTCAGGTCCGAATGGGAAGCAAGATTATCCAAGGTGAAGAAAGCGTGCTATGAAGAACAAGCAAGTGGATAGATGCATTTGTAGGACCCGTAGTTGTGAGGGAAAACACTAGTGGTGAACAGAGTTTTATGATAATAAATAGGAAATTACGCCTAATTAATGCCCTAACAACCAAATATGTGGAATTAAAGAGATATAGACAACAAAGATAGAAAATGAGCAACGCAAATACAGTATGCACCCTGGTTTGGATTCACTGAGTCAAATCCTGACTCCCTTGAATCCTACTCTAGCAATCCTCAAGCAATTCCCGCTCGAGATAAAATCCACTAAAACCCCACTTGCCAAATCCTGGCAAGTGTAAATCGAACTACAATGATTAACCCTATTCCCACAAACCGGGAATAGACACTCCCACAAACCGAGAATAAATCTCAACAAATAAAGAAAAATAGATCTGCACGAACTTGAAATGAACGCAAATCATATGCCTTGTGTTACGACCTAAAGATCGTGGGAGTCCGGCTCCCGCCCAGAACCACTAATATACCTCACTGACTCGCCCCTTTGCGAACGGAATGCCGGCCCGGAGGTCCGTGGCTATATGGGAATGGGCGCACCTCGCAGCGCCCCTTTCCCGGCCGAGGCGTACAACCGCTCTCGCTCGGCCCGCCAGGGGGAGTGCGCTCGGAGTATACCCAGACAGCACAGCCTTGGATGCTGACAGAGGCACATACATACCCCTCCCTGCCAGCAGTCCATGATCCGCACCCAAAAAGGTGCGCGGCCAGGCCGAACAACCCACAAACAGGTCAACCCGGTGGCCCCATGCAAACCCAGCCGTGGGGGATAGCACCGCCGGACCCTTGATTCACGCACACGACAAACAACCTAGTATAAGGACATGACTGACACTAGCGTCGCCCGACCAACTGACAAAGCACCCCCTGGCCGCTGCGCCCCCTGACACTTAATGCTTTCGGCCCTGACACCCTGACAAAAGCGCCCCTGGCCGTTGCACCATCTGACAAAAGCGATTCTGACACTCCTGTTCATGACATCCTCGTCTGAAGCTTCCGTTGACAGCCGGGCCAACTCAGCACGTTGAGTCAGCATGCCAGGTCAGCCACACCTAATCGTCTCCCATTAGGTATAAATACCCCCTCACTTCTTACGGTGAGGGGGTTGGCAAATTCTCTCTCAATCCCATTATTCACACACGAGAGCAAAGGTCGTCCATACCTTTGTTCTCCCACCCATAGCTCATCACGTACGGTCGACATACCCTCAGTTCGACCTGCGTGTCCAGCCCCCGCTTTAAGTCCAGTTCCTGACTTAGGCATCGGAGAGGCTAAGGGTTGGACCCCAACACGGCCTTTCTGACGAGTTGCTCGTTGTGCAGGGTAGCTCGCCCCTTGGCTGAGATTCGCCTTCGGCTCCCGCCATCTGATCCTCCTCCACCGCATCCGGTGGGATTCGACTCCGTGGCCTGCACCGACGGCACGTTTAGCCTCTTCACCCACTAATCACTTGTCAAATAGCCTACCTAAATTCTCTTATCAATATAACCACCGTGCCCTTGGTTCCTCCTAATACAAATTTATTGTACGCGAGTTCCACCCCGCAACACCTTGAATATGACTTACTTGAAGTGTAGGCAAGGTGTGTGTTAATGCTTTAAATATATGAGATGAAAGCACTTACTACTTGTCCAGAGATGAAGCAATCAATGCTTTAAGTGTGATCTTAAGAGCTTGTTGGACAAGAGCATGAGTTGAGATCTTGAGAGCTTGACTAGAGTTTTAAATGCTATTAATGAAAATTAAATGTATGCAAGAGTTCTGAATTGAATACATAAAGCCCCTATATATAATGCTATAAGAATCCCACCAAATCCCCAAAGAAAATCACAGCATTTAATGCCGAAACAGGCTGTAACGGGCATATTTATAAAGGATCGGACGTCTGGAGAATGTTGAGTATTGGATCCTCCAATTTGGTTTTGATAATGAGCAAACATAATTAATTGTGACTAATCTGTTGTTTTGTAGTTGTTAAATCCAAAACTGGATCAGCAGTGATTTCGGCTGACGTGGACTCCTTCTGTCAGGCTGGAGCCTCGTCAGCATTGAAGTGGACCCTCGGTTGGAAGAACCGGGGTCGATGAAGACTGGGTTAAGGGCACGAGAGGAAGATCGATCGATCTTAGCGTTGAGTATGACGACTGTTCGACCCTTCCCTTGGGTCGAGCCTCGGACAACGGTCGATTGGAACGATCGTTTGAGCGATTAGCTGGGTTGAGCCTCGATCTCACTGCACCACAAACAAATGTCAGGGGGTCGGATCTGGGTTCAGACCCAAATCCCCTCAGATACTTAAGTTAGAATGTATTGGAATTCCATAATTCCATATCTCTATTCCATATGGTTTTGATATGACAAACATATTACTGTTACTAACTCCTTTTGTGCAGATAACTGGCTACTCAATATTTACATCTTGGACATTCTTGCGGGGCAAATCTACCTAACAATTAAATTTGCATAGTGGGGAATCAAGGGTACAATAATTACAAGTTAATGGGATTTTTTATAGAGGCTTATATGCCTGGGAACTCGATCTTGGAGATGTAGGATCCCAAATCGCTCGAAGGTTGCCGACCGCTTGGTAGATGGGCCGAGCTTCCTGCACAACGAGCAGCTCGTCAGAAAGGCTGAGTTGGCTATCAACCCGTAGCCTCTTCGATGACAAAGTCCGTAACTGGCTCTTTAGAAGTAGGTCAGACACACTGGCCGATCTTAATATAGAACGACTTTACTTGGCAAGCCTGTGAGGAAGGCACATATATATAGATGATTTTCGACCTTGAGTATTGAATGTGAGTTATGATTTCAACTAACCAACCCACTCATTGATGGCTGGAGAGGGGTATTTATAGTGGGGAGAGTCGGTTGATCTTCGTCTCATCAATTGTCTAGCTGGCGCTTAGTTGACATGTCAGAGTGTCAGAGTGTCGATGAGAATGTAAGAGATATTTATGCACCGCCTTGGTTGGGCATCAATGGGGATGCGACGGGTGGCCATCAGTTCTCATTTTTAACCTCGAGCATTAATGGGTATTAATGGATGTCAGAGATATTTATGGGCTGCCAGGTCGCAGAGGGTCGCCCTTGGAAAGAGTCGAGCTTTGCGTCCAAGCCCGGCGCACCAAGCTTCCTCCGGCCGACCTTCTGGTTTAGGTCGGTAGAGCGACCTTGGCCGTTGCTTGGCGATTTCTATGCTTGGCAAGCGAGCTTCCTACTCGACCAGCTGTCGAGCTTTTCTCTTGATTTGTCAGCGAGCTTCCCGCTCAGTCGGGCGAGCTTCCCAGTAATGTGGCAAGTGTCCCATTTGGGCTCACTCTTATTCCGGCTGGCCGATAAGCTGTTCACTTGGGCTTCAACTATTTGGGCCTTTATTTTCTGGGCCGGCCATAAGGTCATGACAATTGCTCCTGTCATTCGAGCTCGAAACGGGAAGCCCGGCTCAGCTCGGATGACGTGTCGCATCCTCATCGGTTGAGGGGTAGTGGGCGATCTTAATTTGACTCGACCATTTGGCGGCATTAATTTGAAATGACTGCCAAATCATCTTCGGCCATCATTACGATTCGGGGACGGAGGAGAATCAAGGCCTCTGATCCATTCAAAGCTGAAGCGTGGCTGATTTGACCGTGGGGGGAAGTTGAGGCATCAGACACACCCAGATTCACGCCACGTGGCCTCCCTTCAACGGCCTAGATTGGCTCCTCTACCGTATAAGAAGAGAAGGAAGGGGGCTCGCAAGGGAGATTCTCCTTACTCTTTTCAAGTTTTCGATTTTTTCGTACGTGTAGAGAGCTTTAGCCGCCATCGACACACCATCGTCGTTGAAGTTTCGTCCGTCTCTCTCTAGGTATCCCCACGATCTTTCCCATGGCCTCACCCCCTTCTTCTTCTGATTCTTTCGTTGAGCGGCTTTTGGGTGTGATGAAGAGTCCCCGCGCCGTCGACTTGGAGATGTCAGAAGAGGAGTCTTGGTTGGAGGAGATCCCTCGCTCTAAGGCTGATCCAGCCGTCGAACTCGCCATCGCTTTGTCATCGTTGGCCTATAGGGACCCTTGGAAAGGGAAAGGGCCAGCCTCTGCCTGGCCTAGATCGACCTCTAGGGCCCTGGCGGCCGACGTAGATCTTACGGAGGTTCCGACAGAGATCTTAGCCATTGTAACCTGCACGTCGACCTCCTTCGTCCCCCTTGCTCGCTCCAAGTACATCAGGGCACCCTACTCCATCTGCCTTGTCAAGCTTCCCAATCGGTTATACTCCCCAAGGGATCACGAGGTCGGGGTGTCGGGGTCTACACCCCGACCTTCGCTCTTGGGCTCCGATTCCCTCTCCACCCCTTTCTTCTCATCATCCTTCACTTCCTCAAACTCCACCTCTTCCGACTGATGCTGAACTCCATCAGCTCCCTGGTCGGCTTCCTTATTCTTTGCTCAGCCAGTGGCATAAGCCCGACCTTGTTGCTGTTTTAGTATTTCTTTGAAGCCAAGCGCAAGGATGCGTACTACTATGTCTGTACAAGGAGGGGTCGTCCTCTCGTTCTCAATCTGTCGGGCAAGATCAAAGACTAGAAAGATAAGTTCGTCTTTGTCTTGACGCCCGAGGACCTGGTCCTGAGGTCAAACTGGGGGACACTGAATCCCTTGGTGAATAGAGAGGTGGTCCTTGGAGAGGTCGATCTTGAGAGCACCAAGATCTTGGAGGACATCCCTAAGGAGAGCAGGGACTTCCATCATCTGGTTACGAACAAGATGATAGCCAAGCACATCTGGCATGAAGGTAATCCGAGCTTTGTGATCCTACCTCTGATTTGCTTACTCTTATCCGCGTTCTTTTTGCAAGTGCGGCCATGAGTCTATCAAGAGAGGAGATGAAGAAGGTGGCCAAGGAGCATGCGGGCAAGGGCTCGATGAAGGTCGGGTAGAAGAGGAGCAAGGAGGGGGCGAGCATCGCTCGGGCCGAGAAGGAGGAGCGGAGCAAGAAGGCGAGAGTGGAGCTTGTGCCTACTGTTCTTCTCTCCCATTCGAGCGAGGCAGCATTGGGCCGCCCCATCGACCTCAACCCGGTCAAGGAGCAGAGGGCCAATCTAACAGTCACCGTGTCTCAGGGCCCGCCGGTTACTGCGATCGATGTGATCTTGATCGCACCTTTTGGTTCTCCGGCTAGGTCGGCCCAGGCCAGCCGGGCGGCGGCAGTTAGCGCTAGCCCTTTGGATGTACATCGTCCGTGCTAGGGAAACAAGCCCACCCGAGCTTCGAGTCAGCTGTTGAGCAATGGTCCTTCAGATGTTCGTCGTCCAAGCTAGAGAAACAGGCTCACCCGAGCTGCGATGCGGTGCTAGCTACTTTTAAGTCGAAAAAGGCCGAGATCATTGCTTTTTCGGCGGGGGAGACTGTCCCTCCGCTCTCCCTGGTGGGTGCCCAGGAACCAGTCTTTGGTGAGGCCGGGGTTGCAGCCCACCTGGCCGAGAATAGCACGCTGCCCAGGGACCGAGAGTCCTTGGCGAACATCGATGCTGAGCGGCTCTGTGATACAGCCGTCTGGCTCAACATGCACGTTCGTCGATCTTCTTATTCAAGATACCGCTCTACTCTTCTTTTAGGTGCGCTTATGTCTCTTATTCCTTGTGTAGATGGCCGCAGTGTTGGTGTCCCTCCAACGTCACTCTGCGATGGAGACCAAGGCCGAGTTAGGTCTTGGGAGGAAGGTGGCAGAGCTCGAGGCCGTGAAGAAGGAGGCCGAGAAGAAGCAGAAGGTCCTTGAGGACAGGCGGGCAAAACTCAAGAAGTATTACGCAGCCCAGAGGGTGACGATCTCCGAGCTGGAGAAAGCTAAGGAGGAGGCGGAGCAAAGGGCCAAGGACAAAGAAGTCCAGAGGGTCGCCGACGAGGGGACCCTATCTAGGGAAAGGAAGGCCAGCTCGAAGAAGACCGTTGACCTTGAGAGGCGTGTAGAGGAGCTGGAGAAGATCGACATTGAGGCGATCAAGGTGTAGGCCGTCTGCCAGTATCATCTCCAGGAGTTCGCCCCCGCTTTGACGGAGACCAGGGCCGATGGCTTCAAGGAGGGACTGGAGATGGGCTTTAAGAGAATCAATAAAGGAATGGGGAAGCATTACTCCAACCTAGAGATTGACTTTTCGAGGTTGTCGACGGTCTCTGATAATGAGGGGGAGGCTTCCATCCCAGCGGGTAACGAACAGACGGATGCTCCGGTCGGCGATGAACATGCGGACACTCAGGTCCAGGGAGGTGGCGACCAAGTAGAGGCTTCATAATTGGGGATGGTGCCAATGTAGGTCTGATCTTGAGGCCGAGCTTAGTTTGTTGTTTTTGTTTTCTAGTTTTAAGTCGAAGGACTTTTTGTAAAGACAGTGTAAATATGAAGACAATTTGATCTGTGAGTAGTAAGAAATTTGATCGTCTATTTTTATCTATTCTCTCTCTAAGCCCTACCCCTCATACGTCTTCCTTTCCTATGTATGCCCCGACATTTGATGTGGACGAGGTTCAGGCCGAGAAAAGGTAGAATGTTGAGTAGATATTTTTTCAGAAAGACTGTGTAGATCAGCTACTCGTGCAGTTAGATCTACGATGCCCTTTGTTTAGGGTGCGTTGGTCGTCCCTGGACCGAGTAGTGGTCCGACCTCAGGGGCGATGCACGGTAGCAGAGCTTTGATAGTGGGCAGCCCGTAGGCATCATTACATATCCTTACATTTAAGGTAACAGATTCATACCCTTGGACGACCTATCGGGGGCGCAGCGCTTAGCGTGCCCCGGATATTTAATAGGGTCGGGTCGAGGCGTGTAGCCTGTCCCAAGCCCTTGATGGTCTATCGGGAGCACATCCCGTAGCCTGCCCCGGAGCTTTGATAGGGTCGGGTCGAAGTGCGTGGCCTGTCCCAAGCCCTTGGTGACATTTTGGAGATCTCTGATAGGGTCGAGTCGAGGCGCGTAGCATGTCCCAAGCCCTTGGTGACCTTTCGGGGGTGCAGCACGTAGCCTGCCCGGGATCTTTGATAGGGTCGGGTCGAGACGCGTAGCCTGTCCCAAGTCCTTGTCGACCTTTCGGTGGCACAGCGCGTAGTCTGTCCTGGATCTGTAATAGGGTCGGGTCGAGGCGCTAGCTTGTCATAAGCCCTTGGCAAACTTTTGGGGGCATAGCACGTAGCATGTCCCGGATCTCTGATGGGGTCGGGTCGAGGCGCGTAGCCCGTCCCAAGCCCTTGGTGACCTTTCGGGGCGCAGCGCGTAGCATGCCCTGGATCTCTGATAGGGTTGGGCCGAGGCGCGTAGCCTATCCCAAGCCCTTAGCAACCTTTCGGAAGAATAGCGCGTAGCCTGCCCTGGATCTCTAATAAGGTCGGGTCGAGGTGTGTAGCATGTCCCAAGCCCTTTGCGACCATTCGAGGGCGCAGCGCGTAGTCTGCCTCGGATCTTTGATAGGGTCGGGTCGAGGCACGTAGCTTGTCCCAAGCCCTTGGCGACCTTTCGGTGGCGCAGCACGTAGCCTGTCCCAGATCTTTGATAGGGTCGGGTAGAGGTGCGTAGGTTGTCCCTAGCCCTTGGAGACCGTTCGGTGGCGTAGCGCGTAGCTTGCAGATGAGTGTTTATTGTGTAAAGTTTTCTACTCTTTTTCATGCATGTTTTACACCGTTTCATTCTCTATTCATCCCCGTTTTTACTGTTTTGTCTCTTCTTTCCTTTGTAGTCCCTCACATGCTTTGCAGTAGGTATATGCCGATTTGGGATCATATAACAAGATCTTAGCGCAATGATGCGAAAGGAGCGAAGCCGGGGGTCAATTGCACAAGGGAGAAGAATTTTGTGAAGGATAAAGCTCCACGCGGCCGTGTAACTATATCCACGCAGCCGCACCAATCTGTTAAAGAAGCATCAATGACGTGGCTGCGTCAATTTCCACCAAACGGCCGCGTCAGATGATTGTTGGAGTGAAGTGAAGAATGAAGATCAGAGACTTTTGCGGCCTGCGTGAGCCAGGACGACGCAACCGCGAAACTACCACCTCCAAAGTAGAACGATGCAGCCATGTCAATAGACCACGCGGCCGCGTGACAATTTCAATGCGGCCGCATCTCCATTAATTTGACTGCATGGCCAAGCCCACAGTCCCCCATTCATTTAGGGAATGACGTGACCACGTCGTTTCTTGACGCGGTCGTGTCAAACCCCATTTCCACGATTTCTAGGGCTGATCTGGGGGTATTTTTTTCTTTTAGGCGCTCGTATATAAGTGCCCCTTCATCCTCCTGCGAGAGGAATCTTGTTTTCAGCAGATTTTCTATCTTTTCTAGGGTTTTGGGTCGTTTTGTAAGAATTCTAACTCTTTTATTCAGTTGTTTTTATTGTTCTAAACATTGATTAGTGTAATACTCTATCTCTCTTAAATAGAATTTTTCTCTCTTTGTTATTGCTGTTTTATTCTATCATCTATTGCTGTTGTAGCTTGAATCTATGGCTTTGAACGCTTACCCATTGCTAGAATCCCCCTCTATTCTAATGGGTAGTGAGTAGTTTTTATCTAGGACAATAAGATAAACCCCATTGGATTGGGGCCATGGATTGATTAAGTTGCTGGGCTAGTTGAGATTAGAAGTACATTGGGACGATTATTTTCGTCGTAGATTCGACCCCCTCCCTTCGGGGCAATCGGGTCGGCCGCCGATCAAAAGTCGGTACCGATCCGGGGATCCAATTCCTACGACGATCCATACTATCTGTGTGATTGAACACCAACGGGCACCGATTAGAGCTCTCCCAATGTAGGTCTAATCCCCGAACACCACTATGGGCGGGAGGAAGATTGAGGATATTCGTCGAGCATAATGCGCTCATCGTACACTGATGCATCGGAGACCCCCAACATCAGTGTAGGTTGGGTTGGCCTATCATTGCATCTAAATAACGGGGGGTAGGACATGACATACAAGAGTAACCTATCATGCATCATGACAGTGGGGGATAGGCGAATGCCCTTAGGTTACACGACCTCTCCCGAGTCCCAATGAACCCGACAACTTGTTAATTATTAGTTTGACCTTAACCCTATTCAAATGGCAGGGATTCCCCATGCCCTAGAGCTTTTACCCCCTTTGTTCACACTTTTCTACCATTCACCGACCATTCACCATGACTATCATGTAGCTCTCATCCGAAGACCTATAGATACTCATTGATCACCTCCCGTGTTCGACCCGTAAGCAACTACACACAACTCGTGTGCTGCGGTTTTTATTAGCATCGTTCGGTCCCCTCTCGGGGATCGCGATTACCTTTTTGGCGCCGTTGCCGGGGAGGCACGATTTGATATTGGTTCTTAGTCTTTGTAGAGAGACTACGTTTTTCTTTTCCTTTGTTTTATTTTGTTTATATTTTCTATTTCATTGTCTCTTGTGCTTTTGACGTTTCCTTTTTGGTGTAGACTTTTTGCATGCACAGGAGATCTCAAGGCATAGAGGACTTGCGTCTACTAGACCCAGAGATTGAAGTTACCACGAGAAGGCTTAACACCGAGAGGAGGAGAGAAGCCCTCGAGACAATGGATGAGATACTCAACCCTGAGAATGGTCCACCATCGCCGCCACCGCCGCTGCAACCACCACAAGCTAGGTCGCTCCTCGACTACTCAATGCCTCACAATAGGTCGACCTCTAGCATGCAAAGGCTAGCGGTGGAGTCAAATAATTTGGAACTCAAACCATCTTTGGTTGATTTCGTGCAAAGGGACCAATTCTTAGGGGCCCCAATGGAGAACCCGAATGACCATCAGAACACCTTCATGGAGAAGATGGATAATTGAATATCAATGGTGTCACCAATGACGCCATCAGGCTAAGACTTTTCCCTTTTTCACTTAGGGATAAAGCCAAGGATTGGCTCAGGAGTCACAGTCCCAACACGTTCACTGCATGGAATAGTTTATCTCTTGCTTTTCTGACAAAGTACTTTCCTCCAGGTAAGACTGCCAAGCTGCGCAACGAAATCACAAACTTCAAGCAGTCGGAGCGAGAGTCTTTGTACGAAGCTTGGGAGAGCTTTAAGGGCCTCCAAAGAATCTGCCCCCACCACGGCGTACCGGATTGGCTACTTATTCAGGCCTTCTACAACGGGCTAACACTGCTGGTGAGGATGTCCATAGATGCCGCCGCTAATGGTGCCATAATGAGCAAGACTCCGACTAAAGCAAAAATATTGTTAGAAGCAATGGCTGAGAACAAGACTCCTGGAGTAACGAGAGGAGCACCTCCACTAAAGGTAAATATGACGTCGACGAGGTATCAATACATTCCGCTAAGTTTGATGCCCTAACTAAACAACTCTCCCTTATTGGATTTGGTGCTGCTAAACCGCCTACGGCGATCGTTTGCGAGATTTGTGGTGTGCAGGGACACCAAAGCGCTGAATGTTCATCACCTATGGTGGTGCCCCTGGATACGACAATCGAACAAGCGAACGCTTTATATGTTAACAATCCGAGGCCACCAAGGAACCCATGCTCCGATACATACAATCAAGGGTGGAAGATGTAGGATCCCATCATTAGATGATAGAGGATCGAAAGAGAGAAGAGACTTACATTAGCGTACGCTTCGCTATAGTCTCTGAACTTTGCCCTTGGATTCGCCAAACAGTTGGTACTTTGTCACAGAGGATCAAAGCAGTGTTTCACCGTCTAAATCTCTATTTGGAAGAAGAACTTAATGGAAGGGAGAAGAGGAAAGTAAGTTGCCTTATGCAAACTTATGGCATGAAGGATTAGCCTTAAAAGCCATACCCTTGGGTCCTATTTATAGGCCAAGGGGGTAGTTATTGTAGGAAATAACTACATATAAGCTTATTAGCCTATATTAGCACCATTCTTTATCCTCTTCCTTATGCACTTATCAAGTGCCTTTATTCACTTATAAAGCGACTTTTTCCACTTATCGAGTGGTCCTTTTCACACATGAAAAGATTCCCTTCGCACATGCTTTCATGCACGCGACATCTGAGGTCCATAGACCCTCATACATCCCCTCATGGGTGTATACATGTCGTCCATATCCAACATCTTCCACTCACACTTGAGGGGATTGTAAGGAAACATCTTTTCCTTTAGTTCTTTTGTTTATCATACTGAGAAATAGACCGTGTGACCGTCATGCGCATAGAGTCCGCTGTTGTGCACTTGTTAGAGATACACAACACTCCTTGGGGTGCAAAGTTGAGTAGATCAACGCATGCTTTACCCTAGATTATTTCTTCACATTTCTTATACTTTATATTCAACAATTGAATCCCATCTGGATTAAAATTGGCTGGCCAGCTTTGAATCTCTAAAGTCCAAATGTGAATATGAAATTAATCTTCCTCTTCTTGCGATCCTTTCGATCTTGACTTGACTCGCTTTTCTAACATGCCCCGCCAGACCGAATTAACCATAGTCCATAAGCAACATGCTAAGACAGCGATCACCTAGTCAAATCTAAAGGAACCAATTAGAGTCCATAAGGGCAAGAAGTTTAAGACCCATGTGGTCTTTGGGTCTCACATAATAGTAAGCAAAGTTACTATTCTAACCTAATGGCCAAATGCGTACATAGTATGAATACGTATTACAACATCACTCCTTTCCCAGGGAGCGTATGTCTGAATGATGTTGTAAGGATGATGATCAGACACCACAATGTCTGACTTTGAGTCCTTTTTACTACTCATTAATTTCCTGGACCCACATCCCGCATAAGACAGATAAGATTTCAAAAATCCTCTTAGATCTTTTGTAAGCATCCATATGATGCAGATCTTTCATACGACCATTTTGTTTAAGTCATGACTCTAAATCATCCGTCTGAAGATTTTGACTTTAAACAGGTCTCATCTTTATCTTATCCGTCTGATAGAATAAAGGCGGTTGCTCATGTGAGAGAGCCAACCTCAATCTGTCCGACATACTAGAAAATATAGCTGAGATTAAAAGAAATGTACACAAACATTTTCAAGAAACTCATGTGCAATGTCAAAAAGAACTTATTCTTTTAATAAATTTGATCTTTCATAGACATGGGAATATACATTGATACAACTCAGCTCTTACGCAATCCTTGAGATGATAAGTATTTGTAAAACACATCTTTGGGGATCGCCTTCGTAAGAGGATCCGCTATCATCTCATGCGTAGATATGTACCTAATGTCTACCTTCTTGTTCTTATCATAGTCTTTTACAAATTTGTAGCGGATATCAATGTGTTTGGTCTTACAATGGAATTTTGGATCTTTGACATAGGCTATAGATGCTTGACTGTCACTGTATATTGGTACAGCACCTGAGTCACTTGCATCAATTAGCTTGTCTAAGAACCTCCTAAGCCAAACAGCTTCTTGGACCGCCATGCTAAATGCTACAAATTCGGCTTCCATAGTTGAAAGTTCGATGCAGGATTGCTTCTTGCTACTCCAGGATATTGCATCAGATCCGAGTAGAAAAACATGTCTTGAGGTCGATCGTCGCTCATCGAGATCACCAGCCCAATCAGCATCAGTGTAGCCTTCGAGCCTCAAGGGATCTCTTTGATAGCATAAAGCATAGTCCGCAGTCCCTTTAAGATACCGCATTATCCTCTTAACCGCGTTCCAGTTTGCTTGCCCTGGATTGGATTGGTAACGACTTACCATTCCAACGACAAAACAGATGTCCGGTCTTGTACACATCATAGCGTACATAAGACTACCAACTGCACTAGAATATGGAACTTTTTCCATAATTTTCTTTTCTGTTTGGTTCTTTGGACACATTTTCAGACATAAATTATCGCATTTGCTTATAGGAGTATCAATGGACTTACAGTCCTGCATATTAAAACGTTCTAGAACCTTCTTTATATAAGTCTCTTATGAAAGAGAAAGAATTTTCTTCGAACGATTCCTTGAAATCTTAACTCCAAGGATATATGCGGCTTCTCCCATGTCTTTCATCTCAAATACTGATGAAAGCCAAGCCTTGATATCTATCTCAAAGCCCTTGTCATTTTCGGCTATTAAAATGTCATCTACATATAGAGACATAATAACATACTTGCTTTTGATCCTCTTGATATATACACAGTTATCTTCATCAAGCATGGTAAAACCATTTGATAAGACAACATCTTGAAATCGTATATACCATTGCCTCGAGGATTGTTTAAGACCATATATGGATTTACGAAGTTTACAAACCTTATGTTCGTTTCCTTCTTTTACAAACCCTGTTGGTTGTTCCATATAGATCTCCTCGTCCAATTCTCCATTGAGAAAGGCAGTCTTTGCATCCATTTGATGTAATTCGAGGTCTAAGCAAGCTACCAAAGCCAGAATCAAGCGAATCGAGATAAAACGAACAACAGGTGAGAAGGTCTCTTTGTAGTCTATCCTTTCATGTTGCGTAAAACCTTTCGCGACAAGGCGAGCTTTATATCTGTCTATAGAACCATCAGCCTTATGCTTGATCTTAAGAACCCATTTGTTCCCAATAGCTCTACGTCCTTTGGGTAAGTCAACCAAGTCCCAGACTCGGTTAATTTTCATGGATTCTAATTCCTCCTTCATCGCTTCCATCCATTTGTCTTTTGCAGGGCATGATACGGCCTGTTTGAAAGTAGCAGGCTCGTCATCTTCTTGTAGTAAAGTCACAAAGGTTTGTGGGAATTCATCCTCAAATCTTAGAGGAGCTAACCTTGTACGACTACTACGTCGCATTTGAGATTCTTCAAGTCCTTGTTGACTCGAAGTTGGATCAATTCTAATATTACTCCCACTTGGAATCTGATTAGAATTGCTCCCACTTGGATCATTATTCCTATATGGAATAGGATTCAAATCATTCGTATCATCCATTGGTGAAGGTTGAAATGTATTTTCGTCTTCACCAAGAATTCTCCCACTAGAATGAGGTAATCCTTCTTGATCATAAATCTCAAATAGAGATAAGTCCTGAATTATCTCGCCCTGTCTTGGAAACTCATTTTCCAAGAAAGTAACATCCCTCGACTAAAATTCAATCAATCCTCCATTGTCTTCCTGACCAATGAAAACATAACCTTTGGAGTTTTCTGCGTATCGTATACAGATATATTTCCTCCCACTTGGCCCAAGTTTGCCATACTTATGGGAGGAAATATGTGCATAGGATGCACACCCCCAAGGTTTTAAAATGCTTAAGTCAGGAGACCTTTGGTTCCACAACTCATAAGGAGTGGAGCTAACTGATTTCGAGGGTACGCGGTTCAAGATGAAAGCAGCCGTCAATAATGCATCACCCCAAAAGGTGATTGGCAAGTAAGCTTGCGCCATCATTGAACGGACCATTTCCATTAAAGTCCTATTCCTCCTTTCAGCAACACCATTTTGTTGCGGAGTATAAGGCATAGTTATTTGATGAACTATGCCATTTTCATCACAAAGTTCCTTAAAACTTGCTGATTGATATTCACCGCCTCTATCGATTCGCAAGACCTTAATCTTGTGATCTAATTGATTTTTCACTAAACTCATATAGTTTTTAAAGCAGGTTAATGCTTCATTTTTGTGGGATATCAAATAGATATGACCGAATCGGGTGAAGTCATCAATAAAAGTGATGAAGTAAGACTTCTCGCGTCTTGTCTTGACATTCATCGGACCACATATGTCCGAATGGATGAGCTGTAATGGAACCTCGGCCTTATGCCGGTTCCAAATGGCTTGCGACAAGATTTCCCTACAAGGCAATGTTCGCAAGTCGACATTTCGACCTTTGAAACATTGGATAGAAGGCCACATTTGGCAAGTCTATCCATATGTGTTGGTCCAATGTGACCAAGCCTTGCGTGCCAACAAATTACATATGACTCATAAATCGAAGAATTTGTAACAAGAAAATTTTCATTAAAATTTGAGGAATCGTACATCGTATTCAATACAATGAATCCTTTAAAAACATACCCAGAACCAATTAAATAATTATTACAAGACAGATCCACATTACAATTATGAAAGAACCAACTATAACCAAGACCCATTAAGACGACCACAGATATGATATTCCTTCGAATATCTGGAGCGAAGAGAACATCATGAAGTAAGATAGTGCGGCCTTGTCCAAGACGAGCTTGCACGTCCCAACGCCTTTCACTTCAACACGTGTGTTGTTTCCTACATATATCCACTTCGTTCCTTGGGGTATCTGGTGATACTCCACGAAGGACCGTCTGTCCCTTGCTATGTGGTCGGTGGCACCTGAATCAATTATCCAAAAAGGATTAGATTCTACAAGAAATATTGAACTAGAAACACATATGTAACTAGTATTATGACAAGTTACATTGTCACCTCCATCCGCACATGAACGGGCAAAGTGACCTAACTTGTTGCACTTGAAGCACTTGATCTTCTTTAAGTCCTTCTTGTGCCATTTCTTGTTTCCACCCTTCTGTTTGGGTTTCTTGGTAGACACTGGTTGCTTTTTATACTCATGAGCAAACTTCGAGTGATGTTTACGTTTCTTTCCCCCGTGTGAGGAACTAGCAACCATGTGCACTTCTGTACTTGGCTTGGCGGCCGCAAGCCGCTCTTCCTCTAACTCGAGGTGCTTAGAAACATCGTTGAAGTTCTTGATGCTCTCATTATGAGTGAGATGCATCTTCATGTTGTCCCATTCGATTGGTAGGGAACGTATGACCGCTTGGATTTGTTGCTCATCAGTGATCATATGACCTGCATCCTTTAACTCTGAAATAAGATTCGCCATGTGTCGCAGATGCATTCCCATGGAATGATATGGACGTTTTTTGTAGGAATCGAATTTTATAGTTAAAGAGCGAAGTTTAGTCACCGAGGTGCCACCAAACTTCTCCTCTAGCTTGGACCATATGTCCATAGCTAGGTCATATTCTCGGAAGATTCGCATTATGTCGTCGGCCATACTTGACAACAACGTAATGCGAGCAATTTTGTTCTTTCGAGACCAAGCATCAAAAGCTTCCTTGTCTCTTCTGTGTTGGGCCGTAGTGCCTAACTCAGGTTCAATCATTATGTTCGTCAGAGTTTCGAGCACATCATGCTCCCCTAGAACATATTGTATCTTCATGGACCACAGTTTGTAATTATCGCCGTTGAGTTTTTCACCTTTGTTCAACTCAGCGACGATGTTCTTAGTAGCAGAAGACATTTTAGTTTTAAAATGCTGCAAAAGACATAAAGAAAAATTCGATCAAAAACATTGCATAAATTTTACATTTGATAAGTTACTTTCGAAAAATATTGAAGATGTTGCTCTAGAATCGGAAAGGTCATTACGATCCCAATCACCATCTAGAACAACTTTCAATATTTCACCATCACTTATCAAACAATAGTACTCTTATAGTACTTGCAGCGGAAAAGCGTTTTTGAAAAACGTATTTTGAAAACGTATTTTGCAAACGTATTTTGCATCGGGAGGTAGTGGCCTGCCCCGGCCATTACCGGGGTCGAGCCGTGGCCGTGCCAAGGCCGGATTCCCCCCCCCGTAGGGATCCAGGCCCTCCCCCCTGCAGGGGGCTTTGCCTCAGGCAACTGCCGCCGGCACGGTAGGGGCCGGCCATGCAGGTGGCCGGGGCCGAGGCCGCCGGCACCGTAGGGCTCCTCGGCCTGGCCCTGGCCTCGGCTAGGGCTCCCCTACCCTGGCCCTGGCCGAGGCCAGGTCGTCTGGCCTTGGCAGAGGCCAGGGCGCCTCTGCCCTGGCCGGCCTCCTTGGAGTCCGGCCGCACACCCCCCATGGGGGGGTGGTCTTCATTGTCATTGGCCGAAGCCAACCCCTTCCCCAATTGGGAGGGGGGTGCATAGCCACCATGACCCGCATGGCCATGGTGATCATGCACCAAAGAGATATGCTATTGCCATACTACATGGTGACAATTCACCATGCCCTTCCATGGCAATCTTCTTCTCCGATGAGAAGTTTTGTAACCACCATCTTCTCCGATGAGACACCTGTTCATCGAGAAAGTGGTTATGCTTTAATGGCCGTGTGCCAAAAAAATAACACACTTTCAGGGCCGCAAACTTCACGCTCTACATGAAGAGAGTGCCCATTCCCTATTGAATGGAGACTCAGCATCCATGAGGGGTGCGAGTTTGGCGAGATGAACGGCCAGTTCTTCCCGTCACGGAGAGTTCCTGCCATATCCGTAATGGCAAAAGACCCTAACGTGAAAAGAACAACTTTTTGCGTTCTCTCCATCACGATGCGCTCCTACCATATCCATAATGGAAGGAAACGCATTCGTGAAAGAGACAATGTGTCATTCATCGGTGAGACCGGGGCGAACCCGTGTGGCTTTGATACCAATGTAGGATCCCATCATTAGATGATAGAGGATCGAAATAGAAAAGAGACTTACGTTAGCGTACGCTTCGCTATAGTCTCTGAACTTCGCCCTTGGATTCGCCACAACAGTCTGTACTTTGTCACAGAGGATCAAAGCAGCATTTCACCGTCTAAATCTCTATTTGGAAGAAGAACTTAATGGAAGGGAGAAGAGGAAAGTAAGTTTCCTTATGCAAACTTATGGCATGCAGGATTAGCCTTAAAAGCCATACCCTTGGGTCCTATTTATAGGCCAAGGGGGTAGTTATTGTAGGAAATAACTACATATAAGCTTATTAGCCTATATTAGCACCATTCCTTATCCTCTTCCTTATGCACTTATCAAGTGCCTTTATGCACTTATAAAGTGACTTTTTCCACTTATCGAGTGGTCCTTTTCACACATGAAAAGATTCCCTTCGCACATACTTTCATGCACGCGACATCTGAGGTCCATAGACCCTCATACATCCCCTCATGAGTGTATACATGTCGTCCATATCCAATAGAAGAATCACCTCAACTTCTCATATTGGACTCTGGGATTGCAAGCTCCCCCATCATACCCTCAGTAGCCTTAGGAATTCCAAACACCAGCTCCTCAAGCCCAATTTCGGAACTTCAATCAGAGGCCTCTGGTGAACGCACCCACCATCCAAAAGTCAAGCCTAGAATTGCTAATTGAGATTCATATCCGGACTCAAGGCCAGAGGAATGACTACTTCCAAACCTCTATCCAATATCTAATGATGACGACGCAACAGCTTGCATCCACCTCATAACAGCTGGCGACTGGCCAAAAGTCTATGGAGACCACAATGGCACAGATGGTGTAGCAACTCTCCCAGCTCTCCAAGGCACATGGGAAGTTACCAGGGCAAGTCGAAGAGAATCCCCGAGGGCATGTGAACACGATTACATTGAGAAGTGTGAAGATGTTTGAAGGTCCCACCATGCCCGTGATGGAAAAGGAAGCTGAAAAAGAAGAAGAAGCTCGTGTTGAGCTCGAAGCTGGGGATGACCAAGAAGTTGTGCGTGAGGTGGAGCCTCCGTAACCTAAATCCAACAAAGATAAGCAAGTGGAGAAAGAGCTAAGGAAGCCCACCGACGAGCCCCCCAGGCCATATATGCCGAAAGTCCCATTCCCATCGAGATTGGCGAGAGCCAAATTGGATGAAAAATACGAGAAGTTCTTCGATCTTTTGAAGCAACTCAACATCTCCATCACCTTTCTCGACGCGATCTCTGAGATCCATACCTATGCCAAGTTCCTTAAAGAGATAATTACCCAGCGCGGTAGAAGGGAGAATGTGGTGCTCTCTGCGAAGTGTAGTGCCATCATTCAGAGAAAAATGGTGGGAAAACTAGAGGACACCGGGAGCTTCTCCATCCCGTGCACTATTTGGGATCTGGATGTCAAGAGCGCCTGGTGCGACTTGCGGGCTCGCGTTAGCTTAATGCCCATTTGTATTTGTGAGAAGCTGAATAGCTCCAACCCATAAATATGTCACTCCATCTAGCGGACCGCTCTGTGAAATACTCCCTTGGGATAGTAGAGGACGTTCCGGTGAATATCGGGAAAATTTTGGTTCCATGCGACTTTGTCGTCATGGACATGCCAGAGGATGCACGCATCACAATCATCTTGGGTATGCCCTTCCTAGCTACAGCAGGGGTTCTCATTGACATAAAGGGATGGAGACTCTCCCTCAACGTTGGAAAGGAGAAGGTCGAATTCGACCTTAAGAAATCAATGAGAAATTTCATGGAAGTTAGCCGTCAGGGCCAAATAGATTTCCTCTAAGAAGCAATCGAGGAGACTAGTTTGGAGGAGCTGTTTTTGGGTGACAACAACAATGAACCCCCCCCCCCCATTGGGTGAGAAGCCGAGCTTAAGGAGCTAGCGATGAAGGAAGATCGCTAAGAGACATCCGAAAGAAATCTGAAGAAAAAACCAACGCGATCGCATCCACTAAACCCCGGAAACAAGAAAAGGCATGAGGAGAGCCACAATGAGCTGAGCAGTAAGGTGGACCATGGAGATGGCCGCATTCTAGATCTCTCCACCCTAAAACTGCCATAATGACATCAAAATAGGGAGTCAAGCTCACGACTTAAAACGAGTGCTTCTTAGGAGGCAACCCAAGCGTTTTCGATTTAGATTTTCCATTTTTATTTTCATCTTTAATTTAGACTAGGTTAATTTAGATTTTTGTTCCTCAATAAATCTCCAAAACCCAAAGAAATTAACTAATTGTTTGATTGTAGGACGAAGAAGAAGAAATGGATGAAAGGACCCCACGCGGCCACGTCATCTTGACTCACGCGGCCGCGTGGATGACAAGAGGAGAGGCAATTGACGCACCCACGTCGTACACACCCAAACGGGTCGTGAATGTTACTGAAATTCGGGCCAAAACCAAAAATCTAAGAGCATTTTCACGACCACGTCACTTTAGTTGACGCGACCACGTCGATTTTGCTTTTTGGATGAAACAAAGCAACCGCATTAATCTAAATGACGCGGGCCACGAATCTCTCTGATTTTTCAACCCAAATTTTTTCAAAACAACCAGAGCTTTCCCGGCCGAATCATTCAGATGATGCAACCACGTCAACCCCCAAACTTACAACATTTGATATGGTCGGGTCGAGGTGCATAGCCTGTCCCAAGCCCTTGGTGACCTATTGGGGGTACAGCCCGTAGCCTGTCCCGGAGCTTTGATAGGGTCGGGTCGAGTCGCGTGGCATATCCCAAGCCCTTGGCGACCTTTCTGGGGTGCATCACATAGCCTGCCACGGATCTCTGATAGGGTCGGGTCGAGGCGTGTAGCCAGTCCCAAGCCCTTGGCGACCTTTCGGGGGCACAACGCGTAGCCTGCCCAGATCTTTGATCGGGTTGGGTCGAGGCGTGTAACCTGTCTCAAGCCCTTGGCGACCTTTTGGGGGCGCAGCGCGTAGCCTGCCCTAGATCTCTGATAGGGTCGGGTCAAGGCGCGTAGCCTGTCCCAAGCCCTTAGTAACCTTTCAGGGGCATAGCGCGTAGCCTGCCCCGGATCTCTAATAGGTTTGGGTCGAGGTGTGTAGCCTGTCCAAAGTCATTGGCGACCATTCGGGGGCGCAGCACGTAGCCTGCCCCGGATCTCTAATAGGGTCGGGTCGAGGTGCGTAGCCTGTCCCAAGTCATTGGCGACCATTCGAGGGCACAGCGCGTAGCCTGCCCCAGATCTTTGATAGGGCCGGGTCAAGGCGTGTAGCCTATCCCAAGCCCTTGGCGACCTTTCGGGGGAACAGAACGTAGCCTGCCCCGGATCTTTGATAGGGTTGTGTCGAGGTGTGTAGCCTGTCCCAAGCCCTTGGAGACCTTTCGGTGGTGCAGCGCGTAGCCTGCTGGGTTTATTGTATCTGAGCTTTACTTTTACGTTGCCTAAATATTAGCATTTTGCTCCATTTTCATTGATGGTGTGCATTCATATAATCTTGCATACCACATTACATCGCAACACAATCATGGCTAAAGACAAAGACAAGGTAAGCAGATCATGCAGGAAGAGGAGCCGTCTCGCAAGAGACACAAATCCACATGTTCACCGTGTGCACATGTTCCTTCTCCTCCGCCTACCCGACCACCACCCCAACCCATCATTCCCGTTGCAGACCCGCTGATAGGACCGCATGGGATCCGTTTCATGAGTCTTGCCCATAAAGATTTTTATAATCGACTCAACCAATGATCTTATTTATCCAATAAGTTTGCACATGATCAAACCCTAATCGATCTCGGAGTTTTCTCCAGAGTCGAGACTCTATTTGCAAACCTAGGATGGCTAAGTTTCTTACACTCCCATGCATCATCCTACCCTGACCTCACACTCGAATTCCTCTCGACTCTCAAAACTGAGGGGGGACAATTATCGACTTCTGCCTCCGAAACCAAAACCTTCGTACCCATGTGAACACCATCAACAACATTTTTGGTTTCCCCATTCTCGACGATGATATCCGTCCCTATGAATTTCATCGCGACTTCGATGTCGACCATTTTTGGTGGCACCACACCCTTCACGATCATTATCCTCGAGGCAAGGCCAAGGACTCCTCCATCATCCACCCTGTCTTTCGTCTAGCCCACCGCATCATATCGAGCACTTTCTTCCCCCGGGATGAGTCCGGACTGTGACCATCCCTGACATTTTCATCCTTTCGGCTATGACTTTTGATTTCATTCCCGGTGTTGACGGGATCGCTTTCGAGGCCCCGCGTGTATGCATTAACGCCGGTGCGTGGCTAATTCAAAAACTCCTTGATATTCGCTGCGCAGGCAAGGGTAAGTATTGCTGCGGCGGCCTCATTACTCTCATTGCCTTACACCCCCCCGTTCAACATCGTTATCCCTCGCGAATTGCCACGTGCCGCAGGATCTACATATCTAGATCTTGACGTCCTACGGCACACCCACATGATCCGGCCTCTAGGTATCGGTCGGTTTATTTTTTACTATGGCCACCCCCTGCCCCATATACCACTCTGCCTAATCCTGGCCGCATGTCTATTCATCTTGAGGCAGACTGGTCGTTTCCTCCAGATCCAGAGTTTGTAGGGGGGTTACATCTTCAGTTTCCACTCCCTGACGCACCTCGACCACTGTCCCCTGCCGCCCACTTAGGCGAGCAGGATATCCCTGCGTTCAGAGAAGACCACGGGGCTGGACTTAGTGTCACGACCCCGGCTTCTGTCGATGTTTCTTCTGAGGCGCTCACTACAGCCCTCTTAGGCCTTGCCTCCGGTGTCGGCACGACCACTACCGCCGACACCACTTCTGCTGTTCGACAGGCCACCTCCGCTCGCCTCGCTCTTGAGGCTGAGTTGGCTGCTCTGCATGCTGGTGCATCCTCTTCTACCTCCTCGGACCCATCCACTTCTTTCTTTTCACACCCACGTTTCCTTGCACTCGACCGAAACGTGGCCGCCATTCTCCGCTATCTTACACATATCTACGGTCCTCCTCTACCTACTCCACCACCATCACCACCTCCTTCGCCTACTCGAAGATCATCACCTCCTCTATCACCCCTAGGCGATCATCCCCTCCCATCACCACATCTTCTCCACCCACGACCACTACCGTCGACCCTACACTCCCACCACCCTCCTCCATCACCACTGCATATTCTGTAATTTTAGCATGTATGTATCAATACACTAGAGGGGGTGAATAGTGTATTTAATAAAAACTGTTGCAAATAAAATGTCACTGATATTTGCAAAGATGGCACAGAAATGAAATGACAAGTATTGAAAATAAATCAATCGCAAACACAGAGATGTATCCTGGTTCGGATCCTCTTGATCCTAGTCCAGTCCTCTACTCCCAGTAGAGATTTTCATTCCACTATAATCACTTGCCCCGCAAGCACCAACTTATAAAAATGGCAACACCTCCAATGTTCTAAACTTTGACAATCTCTTCCCAAGAGATCCAAATAACTCTGTAATGAAATAAAAGAAAATAAAATGAAATAAAAGGAAATAAACACCTTATAGCCTTGTAATGAATATGAAATATGAATTCAAAAGGACGTTGTTTAAAAGAGGAACTTCAATGTCTCAAGATATATAATGGTGAAACACAATTGAAGTTCTTCCGTGCTTAAATGAAGAGAGAAATCTAATGATTTCTTCTTACAAATAAGAAAAGAACAACTTCCCAAAAAGTGTTGAAATCCAAGTTCTTCCGTTCTTAAACGAAGAAAGAAATCTAATGATTTCTTCTTACAAATAAGAAAAGAACAACTAATGGCCAAAAGCTTAAGAAATTCAGAGGCTTGATTTCAACAAAGTTAGAAATAAAGAAGAGGAAAGTGTGTGAAGTGAAAGAGATGGTCTACCCATCTATATATAGTGTTTAGGGACGGCTGAGAAGTGTTAATGATGTTGGAAAACGGTCATAAACAGTCCCGAAAAATTTGGGCTTCACACGACTAGTTTTGTGATTGGTCGACCAAAACCAAAAATTGGTCGACCAAAATTTAAAGATGGAATTTTGACCATTGGAAGACAGATCCAAAATCTACATGGTTAGGGGAGTTCGCTCAAGAAATCCCATAGTCAAATTCGAAGGTTTAAAATTGGTCGACCAATTTGGCTGCCAATGTTCTGGGTAAGAATTTTTGAAATTGGGAAGTGTAGAATTATGAGTAAGGGAACCTAGGAGACTAAGATATAGTATCACAAGGCTTTGTAACTCTAATAAAGTAAATTTTACATTGATTACATAAAAGCCATAGATAAGACTGCATCTGCAACTGAATCTGAGAAGCTTCTTTGCAGGGGATCCTTATCAAGTGATTATATATCCAAGTCGTGGATGTAAGGTGCCTTTGCCTTTCCAGCTTCATGAGCTATGATATATCCGATTGAATATGCATGAAGATATCTGAATGTGTGGAACTCAGCATGTATTTGTATCTGCATTGATAGAGTTAGTAGCACTGAATGTGTTTGTCATGTCAAAAACATATGGGAATAGAAATATGGAATTATGAAATTCCAACATTCTCCCCCTTTTTAATGATGACAAACATGTAAATATATATCTTTAGATTTGAAAATATATGGTATACTTCCCCTGAATATGTGGAACTTGTGATACTCCCCCTGATAGATGAAATATATTCTCCCCCTTTGGAATCCTCAAAAAGAAGCAAATAATAGATTAGTTAAAAATAATCGAGAAAATATTGGATATCCGTTGAAATATAACTGGGGACCAAATAAGGAGTATATAGTGTATAGGCCGAACAAAATTGAAAATATAATGGCCATGTAAAAATGAATGGTCAGGCCATAAAAAATTTGGTGAAGTGAACGCGTGAATCAGCAAGAAGAAGGCCTAAGTATGAAGGACAGTATATATAGAGCCATGGAAGGCATTTAAATAGTGAAAAATACTAAAAAAATAGGAAGTATATAGTAGTGTCGTAAAAATGTTGAAGTACGACACAATAGGCACTACAGATGCCATGAGTGCGAAATGCCCAGTGTAAACAATTGGAAGTGTGTACCAACAGAGTATAACTGGTACTAAAAAAATGAGGGCATATGAGTATATCTATTGCAATTATATGGACCTTAAAAGTCTGTTGCAAGTACAGAATATTAGTGCATGTACGAAAAAATTGAATATATGTGGTTGCACTTCATATCTTAATAAACAACAGAATCATGTCCAAAGTAGATAACAAAGTAGGCAACGTAGCCATAAACAGATCCAATGTTAATACACATGAGAAGTCCAAGGCAACATTGACAGAGTATAACCCAAACAGCATATCTCCAAAACAAAGTACAGAGGATCAAGTACAACCCAAATAGTATGACCAAACGAGCAACAACCAACATGAATATATAGTAGATTACCAAGGGAATTTTTACAGAACAATATCCAAACATCACCATACTAAGCAAAGGACAGAATATCAATTACAACCCAAAGTGTGACAGAACATAAGGAACAAAAAATAACAAAACACATCAGGAGCAAAGTTTTGCAGACCATCACAAACAAAGTAGCAACTAAAATACGTATAGCCACCAAACAAAAATCATCACCAAGTAACCATAAAACCAACGACTGAAGTGCGAAAAACAATCCTAGGCCAAAGTAACCAACGGTAACAACAACTAGGAGGATGGGATGGGCCGGGCTAAGAAGATCCGTGACGAACACGGATGTGTAGAGACTCAAAATGAGTCAGGAGCTGAGCAACTGCTATCTGAAGTCCATCCATTATGCGATTATGCTCCTACAATGTAACATCGCCGGCACTAATATGAGATTGAATGCCCTGAAAACCTTCGTGCATTTCCTGGCGAATATCAGCGAAGCCCTGAGTAACTGACTAACGGAGAGCACGGATCTCGGCTACCAAGCCAATAGGAACAGGGGCCGAAGGAGGAGTATCAGGAGTACTATGGCAAGGACCAGAGCGAGCATAGCGCTTGCAGGTAGGAATGCGACCACGAGCATAAGAGGAAGAACCTGGAGTGGATCTAGGAGTGCGGGTGCGACGAGAGGATGAACCTTGAGTGGATCTAGGCATGGCATGAATGTGGTCATGGGTGGAAGTATCATCATCATCATCATGTGCAGAAGTACCGGAGAGAACTAGTTGCATATGACTTAGTGTGACAGAATTGAAATTGATTAGATTGAAGCTTTGAATCGAATCAGCGAATGGGATTTGAAAAGCCTCCAGGATTCTAGTGATGAGAGACGGCAGGAAAATGTGGGAGCGAACAGGTTGGCTAATGACTCTAGAAGAACTGAACCCCAGTCAACAGGGATATTACCCATCGAGCATACAAACAGTGGCCAGTTTTAGTACTAACGTAATTTAAAGATTTTGTCTTAGGGACCAAATTAAATAAAATGATCTTTACCATCAAGCGAGCAGGTGGTAGGAGATCAGCGACCGAACGTTTCGGTCAGAAATCCGGGGATAGGCATTGCTTAATGACAGGGTCAGATAGGACATCAGGAAGTGGATGAACGTGAGTTGAAGGAAGATTGAGGATCATGGACAACATGGGGCCGGTAAGACGAAAATGAAAACCATTGACCACAGTAGTGATAGAGAGCAAACTGTCCGTCTTAGAGGAGTCCAGATTCGCATAAAATTCACGAACAAGCGTCGGGAAGTACGGCGTACGGTTGGAAGTTGACCATAGGGTGACGAGACCGGCAGAATGTAGTGGGTCGAAGATCCGTAAGAAGCCATGGTCGTTGAAGTCAACGTGGCGCTCTGGTGTGAACGGCAGATTCTCCAGGAAGCAATACTTCTGGGTGGCTACCGGAGAACGAAATTGGGCGGGAAACACCGTCGCGACGAAATCGAGATAACGGGGCTCCATCGAGAAATTGGAGGTGGAGAGAAGGAAAGTCGGCAGGAGTGAAGGGAAAAACAACGAATTTTCGTCGAAATCGGGGTGTCACCGGCGAAATTTGGGGTGGAAGGCGGAGAGGTTAGGCGATTTTCAGGGGTTAGGGCGGGGAGGCCGTCGATTTGGGGAGAAAGAGAAAGGGCGCTTCGGGGAATGGGGTGGGTGGCCTTGGGAAATGAAGAGAGGAGTTGCCTTAGGGATGAAGAGAATTAAATAAGAAAGAGACTTATTCTGTTATGGGAAGTTGTGAGAAATTTTGGGGAACGGGTATTTTCTGCAATCGGTAGAAGCAGTTGGGAAAACTGAACCAACACAAATTTGAAAAACGAATGGATGCGTTCCGTTTGGGAACAAAAATTTGGAAGGAGCGGTTAACAGAAATAAGCGGGAAGACGAAGCAGTTACCGAAAAATTGAAAAATCGTCAATTGGCGACCAATATATGTGAATTGGTTGACCAATTTCAAAAAATAGCCAAAAAAATTTGAAAAAATTTGAGAAAAATTCTAAAAAATAAAATAAGAATGTGTCATAAGTTAGATTCACTAATTATTCCCAAATTTTTTTGAAGCTTAATAAAAGTCTCTTCTTTCAAAGGTTTTGTCAAAATATCAGCAGTCTGATGTTCGGTAGATATAAATTTAAGAACAATATCTCCTTTTTGAACATGATCATCTAAAAAATGATGACGTACATTAATATGTTTTGTACGAAAATGATGCACAGGATTTTTAGAAAGATTAATAGCACTAGTATTATCACACATAATAGGGCATGTGGAGCAATCAATACCATAGTCTGAAACAATTTGTGTCATCCATAAAATTTGAGCACATGCTAAACCGGCAGCAATATATCCTGCCTTGGTTTTAGATAATGAAACAGCGTTTTGCTTTTTGCTAAACCAAGAAACTAAAGCATGTCTTAAAAAGTGACATGTACCACTGGTACTTTTACGGTCTGATTAACCAACAAAGTCTGCATCACTATATGATAATAAATCAAATGTGCTTGACTTAGGGTAAAATAAACCAAAATCAGAAGTATACTTAACATATCTAATAATCCTTTTTACGACAGTAAGATGTGAAACCATAGGATCTGCCTGAAAACGTGCACATAAACATACTGAAAACATAATGTCTGGTCTACTAGCAGTTAGATAAAGTAAAGAGCCAATCATACCTCTGTAAAGACATTGATCAACACTCTTACCATATAAATCTTTGTTGAGAGAAGTAGATGTACTCATTGGAGTACGTTTTTCTACAGAGCTTTCTAAACCAAAACGCTTGATGAGTTCTTCAGAATACTTGCTTTGGTGAATGAAGATTCCTTCCTTCATTTGTTTGATTTGAAGACCAAGGAAGTAATTGAGTTCACCCATGTGACTCATCTCAAATTCTTTCTGCATAATCTTGGAAAATCTTGACAAAGAGATTCATTAGTAGAACCAAAAATAATATCATCAACGTATATTTGAATAATGATTATGTCAGATTTTATGTTTTTAATAAATAAAGTGGAATCTATTTTACCAATAGAATAACCAGAATTTAAAAGATAGCTTTTAAGTCTTTCATACCAAGCACAAGGTGCTTGTTTGAGACCATATAAAGCCTTTTTCAATTTGAAAACATGATTTTCTAAATTTTCATGAATAAAACCCGGAGGTTGTTCTACATAAACTTCTTCTTTAAGAAAACCATTTAGAAAAGCACTTTTGACATTCATTCGAAATAACGTAAAATCTTTAAAACATGCAAATGATAATAGCATCCTAATAGATTCAAGACGTGCAACTGGTGCATATGTTTCATCATAATCAATACTTTCTTCTTGATTATAACCTTGTGCAACCAATCGTGCCTTGTTTCTAATTACCTGACCAGATTCATCCAATTTATTTTTGAATACCCACTTGGTACCAATAATTGAATGATCTGTTGGTCTGGGAACCAGTTCCCAAACATCATTCTGTTGAAATTGATTGAGTTCTTTCTGCATAGCAATAATCCATGAACTGTCTTCACATGCATTTTTGATGTTCTTTAGTTTAATGGTTGAAAGGAAAGCACAATGTGACATTTGTTCTATTTGTCGACAAGTTCTCACACTATCTGTAATATCTCCAATGATTAATTCTGATGGATGATTTGGAACTTGTGCAAATGCCTTAGAAAGATCTGCATTATCTGAAATAGACTCAACAGAGGGTTTAGTAGCATCAATTTCATTAAGTTTAATATTATCTAAAGAATTAGATAAAGGTAATATATTCTCTTCATCATCAATGATGGGAGAATTTGATGAGGGTTCTCATCAAAAGTGACATGTAGTGATTCTTCAACTATTGAAGTTCTTTTGTTATATACTCTGTAGGCTTTGCTACGTGTTCAGTATCCAACAAAAATACCTTTATTAGATTTTGAATCAAATTTGTCAAGTGCATCTTTAGTATAAGAATGAAACATTTACATTCAAACACTTTAAAATATTATACTGACGTGTGTGTATATTTTATATATTCACGCACGTCTTCTTTGTGTTTTTCCGTTATTTTCCGTCGTCTCGTATCCATTTTCTCGTGTTTTCTCGTTTTCTTTCACTTTTCCATGTTTTTGTGTGTTTGCAGGAGTTTGCCGGTGTAGGGGACATATATCGAAGATATCGTAAGTCCCCGGAGCAATAGGAGGAGTCACGCGTGATCTAGGGGGTCAAACGACGAAGATCGCCATCTTTCAGCCCCCACCTGATCGGTTGGACACAGTCAACCGATTGGGTGATGCACGCGTGCACCACCCAGACAGCAGCTGAAGCTACGAGAGCATCAACCGACCGGTTCAATGACCGGTTCAACCCGACGAACTTCTCGGGAAATTGGAGCTGAAATCCAACCGATCAGTTCATCTGTAGATGATTCCTCCAAGGAGATGACTCGGAGAGCTCACCCGACTGCCAGCTGACCGTGCCAAAACGTCTGAAGTTTCTGTCTTTTTGGGCAACAATTCCAACCGATCGGTTGATTTATCAATAAATCAACCGATCGGTTCACCTGATGAGCTCAAGATCCAAACGACCAGAAGCTTCCGCCAACCGATCGTGTCTAGTGACCGGGTGAAATTCTGAAGTGCGCTGCCAAGAACGAAGCAGGTCACCCGATAGGTTGATTCTTCACCCGATCGGGTGACGTCGTTTTCTATAAATATGAACCATTTGTTTCCAGAAACGGGGCTGTTGTATTTTTTCTGTTTTCTCTTCATTTTGTGACGGCTGGAATTTATTTGGTATTTGTAAGTAGTCTGATCTTTACCAAACTTTAATATAGTGTTATGTGCATTGCTTTTACTACTTTTCAATCGCCCGATTATGTTTTTAACGGTCGATTTTCATTTAGATCGTTTTTAGCTAATTTGTGTGAGTAGTTTCCCAATCTGGGATTTTGGTGGAAACCCATTCGTGGGTTCTCCTTGATGCGTCCATAGGACTAGGAGATAGATAGGGAGTAGGAATCTATTGGTTACGCGGGGTGTTTCATTGTCATCGGCGGGAAAAAGACCGCCTTTGACCGTTAGGCCAAGGGGGAATAAACTTGGCGGTTGTCTCCCTAGCCATAGCTCACGCCCTTAGCGTAGACATCGAATCCTAGCGCGTGGGAACGACAGAATGAGACGTTGGGAGTTATCGTTGCGAGCTTAGTGCTCCCGGAGTCGGTCAGTGTTAATGGACATGGGAATGTCCACTGACCAAACCCGGGTAGTCCGGCATATCATCCTGGGCACCGACTGGAATGTCGGGCTTATGGGACGCTGGTATCACTCTTAGAGGCAACGTCTCACCACTAGACACTAATTCTGATCGTTATCCTATCCATCGGTCGTGTTAGCGAGAATCACATGATTGGGTGGAAACCAAAGTCCCAGGTTTCCTTTATTATTATTTAATCCCTTACCTACGATTCGTGACAAACCATCATTCGATTCGGGCTAGCTCACCCCTAGGGCGAATCGGTTCCTTTCTGACACAAGCACAACCACGCCTCCCTGAGTTCGACTCCCAAGCCACACTACAACACCGTGCGCTTGCGGTTATAAATATTTAAATCTCATGCCCCCAATCACATATTATTGCACACTTGCATGCACGCACAAACTGCGGGGACATCAAGCTTTATGGCGTCGTTGCCGGGGAGGCAACGTGCTTGTTATTTTAGGACCAATGAACCCTTGAGTCTAGCTCACATCTCTATCTCGCGATAATTATCGCATTCTACACTTTTTGATTTTACTTGGAGATATTGTAAATATTAGTTGTAAATAATTGGCTGATTGAGTTGCCATACTGCCATCGCTACTCCTCACCTCCTATTCATGCAACCGGTGCTTTTGACGTGTTTTCTATCCGTGCAGTCCTCCCTCCCTCCTTTTCTCGCAGGTTTTCTACTCGCCGACAAGGATGTTGTGTGCCGTTTCGGGCGATATCTAGGATCATTCGCACCACGTCCGCTGTTTGGCACATAGTTTGACAGAATCCCTATGTGCTTCGAACGTTCTATCCCTTCTGTCCGCTGCTGTGGAAAAACAGAGAAGATATCATGACATGCAGCAGCATCCAGTCACGACAACTCTCCTTCCTCCGTTTGAGGTGGCGTATTTTGACGCACCCAGTTTCGAATTCGGCGGGGGGAATTGTTCACCTATGAGGAGTTTTGTCAGGAGAACTACCTGGCAGAGTCTGTCGAGTACGTTGAACAGGAATCGATCTATTCCTTGTAGACTTCTATAGAGCATCCCAGATCTTTGGACAATGAGGAAGCTGGAAGTAGTGGCGGGGAACCATCGACTGTTGAAACCTGTTTTCACGTCAAAGCCTTCTTCCCGGACAATTGCTATGAGCTTGAGAAAGACCCAGTGCCTTCCTCGGTTATCCCCACGATACCTTGCGAGGCTTTGCTATACAGAACCACGGCTGGGAGTGAAGTTTTGGATGCTAGCTTTCAAGAGATCCACGAAGAAGTCCTCTCACTGGAAGATGCTCAGCTTGAGAGATATGCGTCGGGACCCCGTGAGGTTGAGATGAAGGAGTTGCCTCCGGGACTGAAATATGAGTATTTGGGGAAGGATTCGACGCTGCCGGTCATAGTGAACTCCTCGCTGCCTGAAGACCAGATGACCAAGCTTTTTGGTGTTTTAAAAAGGTTTAAGAGTGTTTTCGGGTATGCAATCGAAGAATTGAAGGGAGTGAGCTTGGGGCTTTGCTCACATAGGATTCTGCTTGAAGATGAGCAAGCCTCATCAATTGAGCAGCAACGGAGACTGAATCCGATCATGATGGAGGTGGTTAAGAAAGAGATTGTCAGGCTTCTGCATGCCGAAATCATATACCATATCTCTGATAGTCGTTGGGTTAGCCCGGTGCACGTTGTACCCAAGAAAGGAGGAATGACGGTGATTCGCAACGATAAAAACGAGCTCATACCTACGAGGACCGTCACGGAGTACCGGATGTGCATTGACTACAGGAAGCTGAACAAGGCAACACGGAAGGATCACTATCCTCTTCCTTTCATAGATCAGATGCTCGAGAGGCTAGCAAAGCACAACTACTTCTGCTTCATGGACGGGTATTCCGGTTTTCTTCAAATCCCCATCCATAATGACGACCAAAAGAAGATTACTTTCACATGCCCATTTGGGACATATGCATACCGGAGAATGCCGTTTGGGCTTTGCAACGCCACGGCAACATTCCAAAGATTAATGTCTGATATCTTCTCCGACTACTCCCAGGATATCATGGAGGTTTTCATGGACGATTTCTCCATCTATGGAATAGAGTTAGACTCATGCCTCCGCAATCTAACTAAAGTCCTGGAGAGGTGTCAAGATAAGGGCGTGGTTCTGAACTGGGAGAAATGTCATTTCATGGTCCAAGAGGGAGTTGTACTGGGGCACGTCATTTCTTCGAGGGGGATCGAAGTTGACAAGGCAAAAGTAGAGGTGATTGAAAAGCTTCCGCCTCCACTCAATCTTCGAGGAGTCCGTGGTTTTCTAGGGTACGCGGGATTCTACCGCCGCTTTATAAAAGACTTCTCCAAGATTTCCCGGCCATTGACTCAACTCCTTGTGAAGGATGCACCTTTCGTCTTCAACGACGAGTGTATGGAAGCCTTTCACCTTCTGAAGCAAGCCTTGATCTCCGCACCCGTGATTCAGCCGCCGGACTGGAACCTGCCCTTCGAGTTAATGTGCGATGCTAGCAATTACGCAGTTGGAGCCGTCTTGGGACAGAGGAAGAATAAAAATCTGCATGTTATTTATTATACGAGCAAGACCCTTGACGTTGCCTAAAGAAATTATACGACCACGGAAAAAGAATTGCTAGCAGTCATCTATGCCATGGACAAGTTTTGGCAATATCTCGTTGGTGCGAAGGTGATCGTGCATACAGATCACGCGGCTCTCAAGTACCTATTGAACAAGAAGGAGGCTAAGCCGCAGCTCATTAGGTGGATTCTCCTCCTCCAGGAATTCGACCTGGAGATTAAAGACAAGAAGGGGGTGGAGAATGTCGTTGCCGATCACTTGTCAAGAATGCCTGCTCTCGATTTGAACACCACTCCGGTTGATGACTCGCTCCCTGGCGAGCATCTCTTCTCCATCTCTTCCGCTTGGACTCCTTGGTACTCAGACATCGCTAATTATCTGACTTGTGCCATTGTCCCCCACAACGTGAGCTATCAACGGAAGAAGAAATTCTTTCATGAGGTCCGTAAATTTTATTGGGACGATCCCCATTTGTACAAGACCAACAATGATGGGGTAATGCGAAGGTGCATTCCTGAAACTGAGGCGACCTCCATAATCTCCCATTGCCATGATCAGCAGTGTGGAGGACATACGAGCACCTATAAGACAATGGCAAAAATCCTCCAGAGTGGATTCTACTGGCCGACCCTCTTTAAGGACATCCACTCTTATGTCCAGGCTTGCGACAAATGCCAAAGGATGGGGAACATCTCCAAGAGGAACGAGATGCCTCAGCACTACATCTTAGAGGTAAAGATCTTCGATGTGTGGGGAGTCGACTTCATGGGGCCGTTCCCCTCGTCCTCTGGGAACCAATATATCTTAGTAGCAGTGGACTACGTATCGAAATGGGTTGAAGCGATAGCCAGTCCTACTAATGATTCCCGAGTGGTCGTCAAGTTCTTTAAAAACAACATCTTCCCGTGGTTCGGTGTACCTCGAGTTTTGATCAGTGACGGAGGGAGCCACTTCATAGAGAATAAATTCGAAGCTCTCTTGAAGAAGTACGGGATGCAACACCGAATAGGGCATGCCTACCACCCGCAGACTAGCGGCTAAGTGGAAGTTTATAACCGGGAGATCAAGAGCATACTAAAAAAGATGGTGGCCAACTCTAGGAAGGATTGGTCATCGAAACTTTCTGACGCGCTCTGGGCTTACAGGACGGCATTTAAAACTCCGATCGGTACGGCCCCCGACCGGCTTGTCTACGGGAAGGCATGCCATTTACCTGTGGAATTGGAACACAAGGCGTTTTGGGCAATCAAGAACCTAAACTTTGACACCAAGGAGGTTGGAGGCCACCGACTGCTACAACTGAACGAGCTCGACGAGATCCGACTCAATACTTAAGAAAATGTTCAGATCTACAAGGAGAAGCTGAAGCGGTGGCATGATAAGTGCATCCTAAAGAGGGAGTTCAAGGAAGGAGACTTAGTTCTCCTATTCAACTCGAGGCTGAAGCTTTTTCCTGGAAAGCTCAAGTCAAGGTGGTCGGGACCTTTCCGCGTCACCAAGGTCTTCCCGCATGGGGCTATCGAGATAATGGGAAGAGATGAGCCATTCACAGTCAACGGGCAGCGTCTTAAACACTATGCGGTGGGAGAACCAGCATTCTCTCCGGTCGGATTCTCAACGACCGACTACTCTTCCTCAAATCCTCCGGATCCTAATTGACCACCAAAAGAGGCGTCGAGCAAACGACGTTAAACAAAAGCGCTACATGGGAGGCAACCCATGTTCTAAACTCTTACCTTTGTTTTTAGGATTATTTTTAGCTTTATTTTCCTTATTTTAATAAATAAATCCAGTCGAGGGAACTCCCATCGAGAGACTTAGGCCATTTGTGGATTTTTTACAGGAAACAAGGCCTCACCTGATCGGGTGACCTCTCAACCGATCGGGTGAGACATATTAGACAATGGCCCGTATCTGTTCTCCAGCGAACCGGTCGGGTGAAGCAATGTGTGACCGGGTGGCAGACCGTTTAGGAACGGCCGAAGTCTCGGGAAAATTGGGATTTACATCAACCGATCGGTTGAGCTAAGCTGCGGTCGTGTGATTGACCGGGTGAGAAGTCACATACTTTCAGGAAGATTTGGGAAGCGGTCAACCGATCGGGTGAAAACTCACCCGATCGGTTCACATGTAGATCTTGGCCGACGGAAAAATTTCTAAACTTACCCACCCGATCGGGTGAACCCTCACCCGATCGGTTCGTTTTCGCCCCTATATAAATTCCAATTCGCACGACTTCGTCCACCCGACCCCCAAACCCCTGTTCGCGCATTCTCTCCTCCTCCATCTGTCGAATCGATCTCCTCCATCTACCCCACTACCCCTAAGTCCTCATCCTCACTCATTCCCATACTCCCCCACCATCAACACCCTTCCCATCAACAACATTCACTCACCAAACGTCCAAACCCTAACCCTAGCCCCCAAATTTTCTAAAATTTCAATTCTTGTTGGATCAACGAGCGGCGGCTTCCCAAATCGCTTCCATATACTGTGTGGGGTATTTCGGGTGCTTGATCTTACTACGCTGATGGGTAACCTCTTTCCACTCTTCGCATTTCTTTCATTATATGCAATGTCTTGAATTTGTGTTTGCACACTTCTTCTGCTTCATCATCTTCATAGACACCATATCCCACTTTATCATTCTTTCCCTCACCGTCACCATGTCCAGGAAGGGAAAGGAGATAGCCTCATCGTCACGCAGACATCCCCTATACGGCCCTTTTCCCCCTTCCTTCCTTGGCATCAACCCTTCTTCTGAAGAGCAATCCGATCGTTTATAAGCCCTTCTTCATCGCCCAGTACGACCTACTCTTTTTGATGACTTCCCCACCCTACAATCTCTTGGACTCTTTAGGGGCGTCTGTGCACTTTTTTGCTTCATAGGTTGCGATTACCTTCTATGTATCCATGCACATACGCACAGGAATCTCACACTTGAGTTCCTCAGCTCTCTCGAGGTGTCAGAATTTGGTTTCACCTTCCGCACCTTCAATGACGATTTTACCATGAGTTTCAACGAGCTTAACAATATTCTAAACTTCCCTAACCCGATCGTCATGTTGAATGCTCTACTCATGATCGATCTGACATCTTTTATTACCTTCGGGCTGATGGCGTTTGGCAACGGTTCACCCGATATACAACCTTTCCAGCGGTAGCACTCGCCTCCTACATCATACACACTTGCTACCATTTCGCCCATTGCTTCCTTGCCAACACCATTTTCGCTCGCGTTGATGTATCCACAGTGTCTAGGGATGAGCTCCTCTTTCTTTACGCCATGTCACATGACCGGATTCATGGCAATATCCCTTTACCCATAAACACTGCTCATTGGATCATCCACGAGATCTTATCCGTTAGCCGTGTAGCTTCTGGCTCTATCTGCTGTGGGGGGATAGTTACTCTTATTGTCAGTTGTGTCTTGAGGATGCCGCCTGACCTCCCTATTGTACCGGGACGTAGCGGTATCGATCGCGATTACTTTATCGCTATCGGTATGCTTACTCCTTTTGGTGAGGATCGTGCAGCCTACCTCTATAGTCCTGCCTACACTCCTTTTGCCATCCTCCCACCCTCATCTCTGGAGCGCTTCCTCTTACGCCTTACACATCTACCCTGGGAGTTCTACCCTGATCCTTGGTACGCCCCACTCGTTCACTTTCCACCCTTGGATCCTCCCGATTCCACCCTTGGATCCTCCCGATTGGCACCCGTGTGCCGGTTCACCCCGTGCCACCATCATCCACCACGATCCACCGATAAATCTCGATCCTCCGGTGGTCCAGCCTGTTGCCCCTCCCTCTCCTATTCGCACACCCTCTCCTTCGTCCTCGGAGGATTCCTTCTACCATTATTCACCACCCTCCTCGCCATCTCCTTACCATTCTACCGAAAGCGACTCCGATTGACCTCCCCTTTGCATATCTCTGCATTTTCATGATGATATCATTTTGCTAGCATCGTCATGTCTAGCTTGGGGGAAGTCAATTTTACTGTGTTTTGTCGTGTGATGTTTTCTTTGTGTGCCTGTTTTATTGTTGTGTCGTGTGATTTTCTATTTTTATTTTCTGTGTGTATTGTGATTTTCTTTATTTTCCATTTTTGTATGTGTGTTTTTCATTTCTATTTGAGTCGGTGCGTATTCCCCCCCATTTTCATTGCCCTCCCGTATTTACTTCTATTGCATTGAGGGAAATGCAAGTTTCAGCTTGGGGGAGTCACACTTCGTGCGTTATTTGCGTCTTTTTCTTCGTTTTGAGTCGTTTTTATCGTGTTTTTATTTTTTCTTTTCTTCTTTTTATCTCTTTCTCCTAGAGATGAATCCTATGATGAATTGCCACAAAAATCACACACACACCTAGCATGGCTTCGATTTTCACTTTCACTAACCCTAGGAAGCCGAGTCCTCTTGCATTTCATGCATCGTGGGTCCACTTGCTTTTATGTGAGTCGTGTGTCGTGCCTAGCTGTTTGGTGTGCTTCTACTATGTGATTTAGATTTATATACCTGTCCTAGGAATGACCCCTAGATTATCATGCTTCGATTTGAATATGCGGTATTTGCCTCTCTTATCTGCTTCTGTATGCATGAATATAAATATATCGTACGCTTCATTTCGCATGTGTCGGGATTCCACAATTAGGACTAGGATAACCCATTTAGCCTATGCTCTGATTTGCGAGAAATATTTCCTTTGCCCAAGTGTTTAGAATCCGATTTCTTTTTTATTTTACTTGGTGCAAATCCCCTCGTTGTGTACCGTTCTCCCACTTGGGAGAGTACACATGTATATATCCCAAAATCCAAAAATCCACAAAAAAAGAGAAAAGAAAAACACAAAAAAGGAGAAAAGAGAAAAGAAAGAAAAATATATATATATGTATAGCCAAAAATCCAAAAAAAATACATATATCCAAAATCCAAAAAAAATGTGTGTGAATATTTTCCTACCTACCGAGAATAAAGGAAAGGCGAGAGTTTGCACCGAGTATTCTTCTCCACATCATCTCAACCCCCATCGTTTTCGAAAAAACTTGGAATAGGGAATTTCTAGCTATTATCTAGGTGATAGTGTGGTGATGTCCAAGACCCTAGCTGTGGAGTCCCTGACACATGATACGTTTCTATTCTCATACTCTTCTCATGCATGCTTGAGCTATATATTCACCGCTT
Source organism: Scilla litardierei (assembly GCA_030789695.1). Classification (NCBI taxonomy): domain Eukaryota; kingdom Viridiplantae; phylum Streptophyta; class Magnoliopsida; order Asparagales; family Asparagaceae; genus Scilla; species Scilla litardierei. Next base: position 6,945 of record JAULAV010005088.1, on the reverse strand, counting down.
ATTCTAAGTCGAATCGATATTTGGGTCACTTCTTGGATTTGTGTATGTGGAGCTTATTGCACGATGTAGATAGTGACACCGACTGCTAGCACACGACCACACTCACTCGCGCTTCACCGCGTAGGCCCACGACACTTGTCTGGACTCGTTTTCTTCGGTTTAGTGTGGTGATTTGTCGTTTGCTCGCTTGGTATGGCGTTTTTGATTTTGTTGGTCCTGACGGGCGATTTAGGATTTAGAGTTCTCTTTTTCTCTTTTTCTCTCTATTTTCTCCCTCCGAGCTCCTACTCTCACTCGTCTTCCTCGAGGACGAGGAAGGGTTCAGCTTGGGGGATTTTTGACGTGTGTGTATATTTTATATATTCACGCACGTCTTCTTTGTGTTTTTCCGTTATTTTCTGTCGTCTCGTATTCATTTTCTCGTGTTTTCTCGTTTTCTTTCACTTTTCCGTGTTTTTGTGTGTTTGCAGGAGTTTGTCGGCATAGGGGACATATATCGAAGATATCGTAAGTCTCCAGAGCAACGAGAGGAGTCACGCGTGATCTAGGGGGTCAAACGATGAAGATCGCCATCTTTCAGCCCCCACCCGATCGGTTGGACACAGTTAACCGATCGGGTGATGCACGCGTGCACCACCCGGGCAGCAGCTGAAGCTACGAGAGCATCAACCGACCGGTTCGATGACCGGTTCAACCCGACGAACTTCTCGGGAAATTGGAGCTGAAATCCAACCGATCTGGTGATATTCACCCGATTGGTTCATCTGTAGCTGATTCCTCCAAGGAGATGACCCAGAGAGCTCACCGACCGCTAGCTGACCGTGCCAAAACATCTGAAGTTTCTGTCTTTTTGGGCGACAATTCCAATCGATCTGTTGATTTATCAATAAATCAACCGATTGGTTCACCTGATGAGCTCAAGATCCAAACGACCAGAAGCTTCCGCCAACCGATCGTGTCGAGTGACCGGGTGAAATTCTAAAGTGCTTTGCCGAAGAACGAAGCAGGTCACCCGATCGGTTGATTCTTCATCCGATCGGGTGACGTTGTTTTCTATAAATATGAACCCTAGGTTTCCAGAAATGGGGCTGTTGTATTTTTTTCTGTTTTCTCTCCATTTTGTGACGGCTGGAATTTATTTGGTATTTGTAAGTTGTCTGATCTTTACCAAACTTAATATAGTGCTATTTGCATTTCTTTTACTACTTTTCAATCGCCCGATTATGTTTTTAACGGTCGATTTTCATTTAGATCGTTTTTTAGCTAATATGTGTGAGTAGTTTCCCAATCTGGGATTTTGGTGGAAACCACTTCGTGGGTTCTCCCTGATGCGTCCATAGGACTAGGAGATAGATAGGGAATAGGAATATATTGGTTACGCGGGGTGTTTCATTGTCATCGGCGGGAAAAATACCGCTCGTTGGGCCAAGGAGGAATAAACTTGGCTGTTGACTCCTTAGCCATAGCTCACGACCTTAGCGTAGACATCGAATCCTAGCGCGTGGGAATGGCAGGATGAGACGTTGGGAGTTATCGTTGCGAGCTTAGTGCTCCCGGAGTCGGTCAGTGTTAATGGACATGGGAATTGACCGAACCCGGGTAGTCCGACGTATCATCCTGGGCACCGACCGGAATGTCGGGCCCATGGGACGCTGGTATCACTCTTAGAGGCAACGTCTCACCACTAGACCCTAATTCCGATCGTTATCCTATCTGTCAGTCGTGTTAGCGAGAATCACATGATAGGGTGGAAACCGAAGTCCCAGGTTTCCTTTATTATTGTTTAATCACTTACCTACGATTCGTGACAAACCATCATTCGATTCGGGCTAGTTCACCCCTAGGCGAATCGGTTTCTTTCTGACACAAGCACAACCACGCATCCCTGAGTTCGACCCCCAAGCCACACTACAACACTGTGCGCTTGCGGTTATAAATATTTAAATCTCACGCCCCCAATCACATATTATTGCACACTTGCATGCACGCACAAACTGCGGGGATGTCAGATACACGAGGAAATCGATTAAAGAATAATTCAAAACAAGTTTTATTAAGCAGTGGCCTTATAAGAACTTTATTCATAATGTAACAAGTAGTTGCGACAGCTTGTGCCCAAAAATATTTTGGTACTTTACTATCACAAAGCATTGTTCTTGCACATTCTTATAAAGTTCTATTTTTCCTTTCTACTACTCCATTTTGAGGATGAGCACGAGGAAAAGAAAAATTGTGAGTAATACCATTTTCATTACAAAACTTGGTAAAAGATTCATTTTCAAATTCTCCCCCATGATCACTACGAATAGTGATAAAGTGAGAGGATTTGATTTTTTTGCATTTTTCTACAAAATATTGAAAATTCTTCAAAAGCATCATTCTTATTTTGTAAGAATATAACCTAAGTGTATCTTGAATAATCATCAACATTGACAAATGCATATTTACTTTTATTCAAAGAGGCTACTCTTGAAGGACCAAACAAATCCTAGTGTACGAGTTCTAATGGTCTCTTTGTTGAGATAATGTCCTTTGATTTAAAAGAAGATTTATGCATTTTTTCCTTGTTGACAAGCATCACAAAAATGTTTGTGTTTGAAAGAAATATTTTGCATTCCATTAACTAACTTGTGTTTTGAAATATGTGCTAGGTTTTTGAAATTAGTGTGTCCAAAACGTTTATGCCATAAAAGTGTATCATCTGATGTAATAATTAAACAATGATTGTGAGTGGTAAGAGTGGTAACAGACATGCATAAGATATAAATGTTATTCTTACGCTTACCACAGAATAAAATAGATGACATATCAGAATCATAAATGATGCAATCATTTTGTTCAAATACTATTTTATAATGTTTATCACATAATTGACTAATGGAAAGCAAATTGTGTTTCAAACCGTCAATCAGGAGAACATTCTCAATGATAGGCTAATTTGTATTTCCAACTGTTCATGTGCCGATGACTTTGCCTTTGTTGTTGTCACCAAGGGTAACCGCGCCTCCATCTTTATATTTAACGGTTGAAAGCAAGTTGACATTTCCCGTCATATGTTTTGAACATCCACTATCCAAAATCCATCTTTCTTTTCTAGGTATCTGAAAGATAAAACATTAAGCATTGGTACCCTTTGTTTGAGGGTCCTTAGGAATAGATTTTTGGAAGCCAAACCCAAGTGGAATTTGGCTTTCTAATATAATCACTAGAATGTACAATAGAATGTATATAATGAGAAATATAACTATTTCTATCTTTTAAGCATGAATCCTTAGGAGCCCATATACTAAATATAGTAGGCTTCCTATGAGATGGTTTTGAAATGTTAATAACATTTCTTTGTGAAGAAGAAGTAGGAATGTTTACTTTCTTGGTGTAAATGAATGCAGATTCTTCTTTTGTGGTTTAACAAAAATTGTTTTTCCACTAGATGAAGATGTTTTACAAGATTTGGGTGCATTATTATGAGAATATCCCAGACCTTATCTATGATTTGCTGGATATTGAATTTTTAGCAAATCATCGAGATTTGTCTTTCCTTTGTTAAATTTATTAACATTGGATGACATCTTATCGTATTTCATCTTTAGTGATGAGATACTTTTATCCATTTCGGATATTTGTGTATGCAATTCTAGATTCTTAGTTTTGAGAAGATCATTCTCTTTACTAAGATCCAAATCTTGAGAAGATGTATTCTCAATATGTATAGAAATTGGTGTAGTGCTTTTAGAAGATAATTCTTGATATTTAAGAAGAAGATTATCATTATTCGGTTTCAAAGATTTATGTTGTCCATTTAATTTTTTGAAACGAGAATAAAGATCTTTTAATATATCTAGTAATTCTTCATTATTAAAAGAACTTACGTCATCTTCATCATCTTGTGCCATAAAGCATATGTTAGCACTTTCGTTATGATCATCATCTTCATCATCTGAAGAATCATCCCATGTTGCTGCAAATGCTTTCTTCATTTTGTCAAACTTCCTTTCTCTTCTGGATTGATCATTGTTGTTGGAAGTTTTGAATTTAGCCTTGAGAAGTGGACAATCTTTCTTCATATGTCCAGGCCTATTACCATTAAAGCAGAGAGAAGAATCTCTTAGATTTGATATTATTATTATACTTACCCTTTTGAAAGAATTTTCTGAAGTTCTTAGCAAAGAATGCCATATCATCATCTGAGTCTTCATTTTCTGATGTAACGTTGAGGGCGAGTACTTTCTTCTTTTGATCTGATTCTTCTTTTTGATCTTGTAAAGTAACTTCATGGGCCATTAGGTTACCAATAAGATCTTCCATGGTTAATGTGGAAAGATCATTGGCTTCCTCAATAGCAGTGATCTTTGGTCGCCATTCTGGAGAGAGTACTTTAAGAATCTTGCGTACCTGATCAAGAGAAGAATAAACTTTTCCAAGAGCATTAAGAGAATTAATAATATTAGTGAACCTGGTGTTCATTTCTCCAATCGTCTCTTTGTCTTGCATTTTGAACAACTCATATTTATGAACCAAAGAGGAAATCTTAGTTTCCTTTACTTTATTGGTTCCTTCATGAGTTATCTCGAGTATATGCCAAATCTCCTTTGCACTTTTGGCCTGAGATACCCGATTAAACTCATGTTTATCCATGGCACAGAATAAAGCAGTCATGGCCTTTGAGTTGTTTGTCTTTGCAGATTTGTCGTTAGCGGTCCAATCTGCAACAGGAGTTGTTGGCTTTGTGTATCCTATCTCTACGATGTCCCATATCTCATAATGCATACTTTGGAGATGAATCTCCATTTGTATTTTCCAATATGAGTAGTTAGAACCATCAAATAGAGGAGGACGAACTTGAGAGTGCCCTTCAGGATGTTGATTTGTGTTGTAGTTGTGTGGAACATCATTCATGTTTGATTCTGCCATCTTAACCTTGCTCTGATACCAAATGTAATTTTAGCCTGTATGGATCAATACACTAGAGGGGGGTGAATAGGGTATTTAATAAAAACTGTTGCAAATAAAATGTTACTGATATTTGCAAAGATGGCACAGAAATGAAATGACAAGTATTGAAAATAAATCAATCGCAAACACAGAGATGTATCCTGGTTCGGATCCTCTTGATCCTAGTCCAGACCTTTACTCCCAGTAGATATTTTCAATCCACTATAATCACTTCCCCCGCAAGCACCAACTTACAAAAATGGCAACACCTCCAGTGTTCCAAACTTTGTACAATCTCTTCCCAAGAGATCCAAATAGCTCTGTAATGAAATAAAAGAAAATAAACACCTTATAGACTTGTAATGAATATGAAATATGAATTCAAAAGGATGGTGTTTACTAATGGCCAAAAGCTTAAGAAATTCAGATGCTTGATTTCAACAAAGATAGAAATAAAGAAGAGGAAAGTGTGTGAAGTGAAAGAGAGGGTCTACCCCTCTATATATAGTGTTTAGGAACGGTTGAGAAGTGTTAATGACGTTGGGAAACGGTCATAAATCGTCCCTGAAAATTTGGGCTTCAAACGGCTAGTTTTGTGATTGGTCGACCAAAACCAAAAATTGGTCGACCAAAATTTAGAGAGGGAATTTTGACCATTGGAAGACAGATCCAGAATCTACATGGTTAGGGGAGTTCGCTCAAGAAATCCCATAGTCAAATTTGAAGGTTTAAAATTGGTCGACCAATGTAACGACTAGTTTTTCATGTATTTGGATTTTCTATATTATATATATGTTTTTATGGATTTTCTCCTTATGTGTGATTTTCCAACTCCGTAGCGTTCGTTTTCGTTCGTTTCGTTGTGATTTTCTAGCTTCTTCCTTAGATCGTTGAGTTTTGGAGTTAGTCGTTCGTGACGAGCTTCATATCGCTCATATCTTAGAGATAGGTTGATCTTAGAAGCCGTAGGAATCTTCCTGGAGCTTCGCGCTTTGATTCGTGACTTTTTGTGCACTTTAGTTGGTTCAAGAAGGGGAACCAATCGACTAGATTCCAATCTAGTCGGTCAGGAACTCTTCTCAAACCGACTAGTTCATTGAATCAAAAAATTCAGAAGTTACTGTTTACTCTTAGTCGGTCTAAGAACAACCACCGACCGACTAGATGTGAAACTAGTCGGTCAGAACTTGCTCTCAGACCGACTAGTTCCTTTGATAAATTTCACCTAAGTTACTGTTTATCGTTAGTCGGTCTAAGAACGTTTTTCGACCGACTAGGTTGCAAACTAGTCGGTCAGTCATTGTTCTTTAACCAACAAATTCATTGAACATTTTGACGACCTGAGTTACTGTTTGCTTTTAGTCGGTCACAGTTGGTCGACCGACCGACTAGTTCTCGAACTAGTCGGTCAACCACTCTTCTTTGACCGACTAATTGACCCAGTAAACCTAGGGTTTGCCCAGCCGTCGCACGATTTTCTATTTAAACCCCCAATCATTTTCTTTTCTTTCTTTCACTTCTCTTAGCCATCTCCCTTCCCCTAGACCTCTGATCTTCCCCAACCTTCCTCTAGCCCTTCCTCCTTCCTCAAGAGCCACTCTCACCCTCCATTTAGGCCGGCCTTCATGCTTTAGGCCGCTTCCAACCCCAAAACCCCCAAAATCCCATTTCTCCATATTTTCTCCCCGTTTCCAGATCTGATCCGTAGTTCTCCGGATCGTTCTTCCGTTGCCGTGCTTGCTCGGCATCGTTCTTCCACTCCAATACGGTAGTGAATCGATTCTTTAATATTCTCATAACCCGCATTTGTGATTTTTGTTAAACCCTAATAAAACTAGGTTGGATGTTGTTCTAATATTGTTTTGCCATGGCAGCGATCCCATTCCGTAGAATAGAGTTGTGAGACGTTTTACCGTCGATCGTCATCGTCGGTATTAGGCAAGTGAAACTTGCCACTTAGGGTTTTAGGCCATGCCTTAGGCCACTTACTTGTTGTAGGCGTAAAAGAGGCTA
>JAULAV010005087.1:0-25000 GCA_030789695.1 Scilla litardierei | reverse complement strand
GGTGTCTTGGCCGGAGGAGTGGAAGGAAAACCCCGTCGCCGAGCTTGCTGTTGCCTCGATGTCGGCGGTCAAAAGGGACCCCAAGAAAGGAAAAGGGCCGAGATCGGCTGTCAGGGTTTCGGGGGACGGCAAAGTTACGACTGCGGTCCCTGCGAAGATCCTGGCCCAAATGTCCCAAACGCCGACCTCTTATATCTCCATTGTTCGCTCCAACTACATCAGGTCGTCCTACACTGTTCGCCTTCTCGAATACAACGAGCGGGTCTGCTTCTCAATGGATAACGAGGTCGGCGTCTACTACCCGACCTTCGCCCTTGGGCTCCGGTTCCCCACTCCACCCCTTCACCCTCTTTATTCTTCACTTCCTCAAACTCCACCTCTTCCAACTGATACCGAATTCCATCAGCTTCATGGTCAGCTTCCTTGTCCTTTGCTCCGGCAGTGGCATAAGTCCGACACCGCCGATGTTCCAGTACTTCTATGAGGCGAAGCGAAAAGGGGCGTACTACTACGTATGTGCGAGGAGGGGGCGGCCTCTCGTTCTCAATATGCCGGGCAAGGTTAGAGATTGGAAGGAGAGGTTCGTCTTTGTCTCGACGCCAGCGGATTGGCTTTGAGGTCGAACTGGGGGACGTTGAATCACTCGGTGAACACTGAAGTGGTCCTTGAGGAGGACGACCTGGAGAATTCCAAGATCCTGGAGGAGATTTCCAAGGAAAGCAGGAACTTCCAGGACTTGGTCGCGGACGAGCAGATCGCCCAACATGTCTAGCTTGAAGGTACTTCGAGCTTAGCCATCAACTCCTAATATGCTTACTCTGATCTCTCTTCTTTTTGTAGGTGCGGTCATGAGTCTCTCAAGGGAAGAGATGATGAAGATGACCAGGGAGGCGACGACCAAGGAAAGCGGCCAAGTGCAAGTGCAAGGAGCAGGCGGTCAAAGGCTCGGCAAAGATTGGGCCGAAGAGGAGCAAGGAGGGGCCGACCATCGCTCGGGCCTAGGAGGAGCAGAGCAAGAAGTCGAGGAAGGAGGCTGCGCCTACCGCTCCCCTCTCTTGTCCGAGCGAGGCCGCACCGGCCCGTCCCATCGACCTCGACCCGATCGATGAGCAGGTGACCGGTCTGACGGTCACCGCATCCCAGGGTCCACCGGCCGACGTGATCGCCGCGATCCCCCTCAGTTTGGTCGCTCCTCCCAGTTCTCCGGTAAGGTCGGCCCAGAATAGCCGGGCTACGATGGTTGAGCGCTGGCCTTTTAGGTGTCCGCTGTTCGGGCTGGAGAAGCCAGGACACCGGAGCTGCGAGGCGGCGCTCGCCAGCTTCAAGTCGAAGAAGGCCAAGATCCTCACCCTTCCGACGGGGGAGATCGTCGCGCCACTCTACCTGGTGGGTGCCTAGGAGTCGGTCTTCGACGAGACCGGGGTAGCGGTTCGCCTGTCGGAGAACAGCACACTGCCGAGGGACCGAGAGTCCTTGGCGAATGTCAATACCGAGCGGCTCTGCGACACGGTCGTCTGGCACAGCATGCAGGTTCGTCGCTTTCTTTATTCAAAGTGCCGCTTCTTTCTTTTTAGATGCGCTCATGCCTTTGGTTCCTTCTGTAAACTGTTGCAGCGTTGGTGTCCCTTCAACGCCACACGTCAGTGGCGAATAGGGCCGATGCGGCCCTGGGGAGGAAGACGGCCGCGCTCAAGGAGGCCAATGGGAAGCTGAAGGCCGTCAACGATAAGTTGACAAAGCTTTGGGGATACTACCGACCCAGAAGGAGACAATCAAAGAGCTGGAGAAAATTAGGGAGGATGCGGAGCAGAAGGCCAGGGACGAGGAGACCCGGAGGGTCGTTGCTGAGAACGTCCAGGCCCAGGAGAGGGAGGTCAGCGCGAAGAGGACCCCGCCGAACTTAGCGGCGAGTGGTGGAGCTGGAGAGGATCGACCTGGAGGCGACCAAGTCGGAGGCCGTCCGCCAGTATCAGCTCCAGGAGTTCATCCCCGTCCTGACGGATGTGAGGGCCGAGGGCTTTAATACGGGCCTAGAGGCTGGCCTTGAGAGGGTCAAGAAGGGGTTGGGAAAACTTTACCCCAACCTGGATGTTGACTTCTCCAGTTTGTCGGCGGCCTCCGACGACGAAGGGGAGGCTTCCCTTCCCGTTGATGTCGAAGGGACGAAGGCTCCGACCAGCGGGCGACCAGGCGGGCGACCAGGCCCCAGAAGGTGGCGATCGAGTGGAGGCTCCGTAGTTAGAGGGGTGCACCAATGTATGACCGATCTTGAGGCCGGGCTTGACCTTTTTGTAAAGTGTAGTGTAAATACAATGATCAATTGAAAATTTTCTTTACTTGCTGTTGTCGTTCGTACGTCTTGTGTATATCTTTGTATGTGTATGTCCCCAACCTTTGGCATGGACGAGCTTAGGGCCGAGGAAAGGCGGAATGTTGTAGAGTCTGAAAGAAAATGTTTGCAAAGTGTGTACTTATGCAGTTAGATTGGCGAAGTTCTTTATTAGGCCCTTGGAATCGTTGGGGGGTCGGGTCCGTAGCCCGTCCGGCGTCCTTGGAGCGTCCTGCACCCTTGGAGCCTTTCGGGGGCGCATCGCGTAGCCTGCCACGGATCATCCCCAGTTTGCGTAGTGATGTCCGACCTGCTATGGTTGCTAGGTCACGATCTGCCTCGGATGTCTTTGAGAGGGGCGGGTCGGGGACGTAGCCCTTCCTGCCCCCCTGGAGCGTCCTGCACCCTTGGAGCCTTTCGGGGGCGCATCGCGTGCATCCTCGGTTTGGGTAGCTAGATTCGACCTGCCATGGGTAGTTAAGCTGCTATCTGTCCCGACGATCTTTGAGAGGGCGGGTCTGGGCCGTAGCCCTTCCTGCGCCCCTGTAGCGTCCTGCGCCCTTGAAACCATTCGGGGGCGCAACACGTAGTCTGCCCCGGATCATCCCCGGTTTGGGTAGCGAGGTTCGACCTGCAATGGGTAGCTAGGCCGCGATCTGCCTCGGAGGGTTTTAAGAGGGCGGGTCGGGGCCGTAGCCCTTCCTGCGCCCCTGGAGCGTCCTGTGTCCTTAGGGCCTTTCGGGGGTGCAGCGCGTAGCCTGCCCCAGATCATTCACGGTTTGGGTAGCGAGGTCTGCCCTGCTATATGTAGTTAGGCTGCGATCTGCCCCGGAGGTCTTTGAGAGGGCGGGTCGGGGCCGTAGCTCTTCCTGCGCTCCTGGAGCGTGTTGCGCCCTTGGAGCCTTTCGGAGGCGCATCGCGTAGCCTACATCGGATCATTCCCGGTTGGGTAGCGAGGTCCGACCTGCTATGGGTAGTTAGGCCGCGATCTGCCCCGGAGGTCTTTGAGAGGGCGGGTCGGGGCCGTAGCCCTTCCTGCGCCCCTGGAGCGTCCTGCGCCCTTGGAGCCTTTCGGGGGCGCATCGCGTAGGTTGCCCCGGATTATCACCGGTTTGGGTAGCGATGTCCGACCTATTATGGGTAGTTAGGCCGCGATCTGCCCTGGTGGTCTTTGAGAGGGCAGGTCGGGGCCGTAGCCCTTCCTGCGCCCCTGGAGCATCCTGCGCCCTTGGAGCCTCTCGGGGACGCAGCGCATAACCTGCCTAGGATCATCCCCGGTCTAGGTAGCGAGGTCCGACCTGCTATGGGTAGCTATGCTGCGATCTGCCCCGGATGTCTTTGAGAGGGCAGGTCGGGGCCGTAGCCCTTCGTGCGCCCCTGAAGCGTCCTGCGCCCTTGGAGCCTCTTGGGGGTGCAACACGTAGCCTGTCCCGGATCATCCCCAGTTTGGGTAGCGAGGTCCGACCTGCTATGGGTAGCTAGGCCGCGATCTGTCCTGGATGTCTTTGAGAGGGCGGGTCGGGGCCGTAGCCCATCATGCGCCTCTGTAGCGTCCTGCACCCTTGGAGCCTTTCGGGGGCGCATCTCGTAGCCTGCCCTGGATTTTTGCTTGCGACGAGGTAGCTTGCTGCCAGTGGTTAGGCCGTCATTGGCCTAGAGTTTCTTGCACGCAGGAAAAACGCAAAGAGTGCTTAAGACGAAACGTAAAGACAAGTCGGAGATAGTGCCATGACCTGTGACTTTTATCTTTAAGGTCGTTTCGTAAGAGCCGGGGCCCTCGAGCATTCAGCCGACCTTCGTGAAGGTGCTTTAAATTTTGGAGAGGAGCTGAAATTTAAGTTGAAATAACTTATTGAGTGAATGTACAAACACATAAATATTTATTGATTATATTTGAGCAAATGCTCGGCGTTTTATGGATGTGCTAATTCCTCGCCCTCCATGGTCGCCAAAATGTAGGTCGCAGGTCCCACAATGTCAGTTATTGTGTAGCAGCCTTTCCATTTGGCGGAGAGCTTTCCTCGGCGGCCGATCTCCGATTTGAAGGTCGCATCTCTGAGGACGAGGTCGCCTACTCTAAAGCTCAGCTTCCTCACGCGGGAGTTGTAGTACCTCGCCATCCTCTAGCTGTGCTTGATAAGGCTTGTTAGAGCATGTTTCCTTACCTCATTGATGAGTTCAATGTTGATATCGAGGACTTCTTCATTTGCTTCTTCGTTGAAGTACTGGAGTCGGAGAGATTCCTCGCCGACCTCTACTGGGACAACGGCATCTGCCCCGTAGGCGAGCATGAAGGGGCTCTCGTCGGTTGAAGCTTTGTATGTGGTGCGGTAGGACCAAAGGATGCAGGGTAGCTCGTCGGGCCAAGATCTGTAGGCGCTGCCGACCTTCTTCAGGGGCTCAAGGATGCATTTGTTCGCTGCTTTGGCTATGCCATTGCATTGTGGATGCACCACGGAGGCGAAGTGGAGGTTGAAGCCCCAATTTGAGCAGAAGCTTCTGAAGTCCGCACTGTCGAACTGCTTTCTGTTGTCCGTCACAATAGAGCGGGCTACCCTAAAGTGACATATAAAGACTTCCAGACGAAGTTCTTCATCTTCTTCCAAGTGATGCACGCCAGTGGCTCCGCCTTGATCCATTTGGTGAAGTAGTCGACGACGACGACGACAAACTTCCTTCCTCCTGTCGCCCTTGGGAATGGTCCGAGGATGTCGAGGCCCCACATGACAAATGAGATCGGGCTGAGAATTGGAATCATGTCGGCGGGCGGGACGGTTGTATGCTTGTAGAATCTTTGACACTCCTCGCACCGCTTGACGTAGTTGGTTGCGTCTTTCAGCATGGTCGGCCAATAGTAGCCCTGCTGGATGGCCTTGTGCGCTAGGGTGCGACTACCGTAGTGATTCCAGCAGAGTCCTTCATGTATCTCGCGGACGACCTGCTCAGCTCTCGAGGGCCCAAGGCACTTCAAATTAGGCAAGACGTCGTATCTCGCGCGACGCTTTCGATAAAGCACGCCGCCGAAGATCACGAACGTTAAGGCCCGTCTTTCAATCTTCTGCGATTCCAGCCCGTCTTCTGGTAGGGCTCCAAACTCCAGGTAGGCGACGATCGGGCTCATCCATGATTGCTCTAGGTCGACGCACAACAGCTCGCCCTCCTCTATGCTTGGTAGCAGTTCTCGACGTAGATAGCTTTCCCAATCTCGACCGGAGAAGAGGATGCCAACTTTGAGAGGGCGTCGGCCCAGAGGTTGTTCGACCGGGGAGATGCTAGATCGTTGCTTTTCCGAATTTAAGGAGTTCGGCCTAGGCGCACTTCAGGTACTGCTTCATCAGATCTTCCATTGCTTCGAAGCTGCCTTGAATTTGTTGGACGACGAGCCTTGAGTCGCTGATCAGCAGCCCATTCGTCGCCTCTAGCGCCCGGCAGAGCTTCAGACCATTGAGGGCAGGCTCATACTCCGCCACATTGTTGGTCGCCGAGAAGTTGAAGCGGAGTGCATACTCTAGCAGGCTTCCTTCGGGGGTCTCTATTACGATGCCGGCCCCACTCCCCGACCCCGTGGCCGATCCATTAAGGTGGACGACCCGCAGCTCGCCTTCGGACTAGGTGGATGTTGACGGGGGATTCTTGTTGACGGGTTGTTGTCTTGCTTCCGGTCGGGAGTCGGCGAAGCTTTGCCAATCTCTTCGGCGGTACACTCCGCCACGAAGTTCGCCAGCGCCTGACACTTGATCGTCGCCCTGGGCTTGTAGATGATGTCGAACTCGCTAAGCTCGACGCTCCAATTCAACATTCGGTCCCATCTCTCTAGCCTCTTCAGATTCTTCTCGAGCGGCAAGTTGGTATAGACCACAATGGAGTGCGCCTGGAAGTAGAGTCGGAGCTTCCTCGCCGTTCGAGTTAAGCAATAGGCGAACTTCTCTATGGGTCTGTAGCGGGTCTTCTCCTTCTGGAGCTTCCGATTGGCGTAGTGGACCGGCTTCTGGATACCCCCGTCCTCTTTAACTAGGACAGAGCTGATGGCTTCTTCAGTGGCGGCGATTGCAAGCAGCGGTGGGCTCTGTAGATAGGCTTTCAGCTCACCAAAGGCTTGGGCGCATGAGTCGTCCTACTCAACCTCCTTCCTTGCACCCTTCCTCATACTGAGGGAATTCCACAGGATCTTGAAGAATGGGAGGGACCTCTCGGCGGACTTCGACATGAATCTTCCCAGTGCGGCGATCCGCTCGTTCAGCTTCTGCAGGTCTCTGATTGTCCGCGGCTCGCTCATGTTGATGATGGCGGATATCTTGTCGGGGTTTGCCTCGATTCCTCGCTTGGTGATTATAAAGCCGAGGAACTTTCCAGACCGGACGCCGAATATGCACTTTGCTGGGTTGAGCCGCAGGTTGTAGCGACGCACTTTTTGGAAGGTCTCCTCAAGGTCAGCGAGATGATCCTCAACCTTCTTTGATTTGACCAGCATGTCATCGATGTAGACTTCGAGATACCTGCCGACCTGGAGATGAAAGATCTTGTTTACAATCCGTTGATAGGTCGCTCTGGCGTTCTTGAGTCCGAATGGCATCTTTGTGTAGCAAAATGTCCCCGGTCAGTGATGAACAACGCCTTCTCCTCGTCGTAGGTCGTCATCTGGATTTGATTGTAGCCCGAGAAGGCATCCATGAAGGTCAACAGCTCGTACCCAGAGGCGTTATCCACCAGGTGGTTGATCCTCGGCAACGGAAAGCTATTTTTGGGCAGGCCTTATTGAGGTCGATGAAGTCCACACACATTCGCCATTTGCTGATGGGCTTCTTCACCATCACCACATTGACGAGCCAGTCAATGTAGCTCACTTCTCTAATGAATACAACCTCAAGGAGCCGTTTCACCTCCTTGCCCGCTGCCCGCATCTTTTTCCCTCGCGCCCTGCTTCTTCTGTCGGACGAGGCAAGCTTCCGGGTCGACGTGTAACTCATGAGCGATCACCGCAGGGTCGACTCTAGGCATGTCCGCGGGCGACCATACGAAAATATCGGCATTCGCCCTAAGGATGTCTACTAGCCATGCCTTCAGCTCGACGGGCAGCTTTGTGCTTATAGACACAGTCTTGTCTGCTTCCTTCGCCACTGGCACCTCTTCTACGTCCTACATGGGAGCTGGTCGTTGATGAGCGAAGTCCTCCCGACTGTCGAGATGGTTGATCGGCATGGCTTGCTCGGACTTTTTGTGTTTGGTGGAGCCGACATAGCAGCTTCGAGAGAGCTTCTAGCATCCACGCATCTGTCTAATCCCATGCGGAGTCTAGAACTTCACCATTTGATGCAGCAGCGAGTGGAGAGCTTCAATGGTGGTCATGTAGGGCCGACCGATGATGCTGTTGTCTGCTAAGGTGACGACGACGACGACGAACTGCGTCATTTGAGTGACGACCTTTGGTCTCTCCCCCAGGGTGACTGGTAGGGTGATCACTTCGACAATAGGCATCGAATGGCCGGTGAAGCCGACGATTGGGCTGGTGCATGGCTTTAGCTCTGCCTCGTTCAGTCCCATCTTCTGGATCGTGGACAAGAATAGGATGTCGAACGAGCTGCCTGTGTCGACTAGGAGTCTGCTCACGATAGTTGGCCCAATGAAAGCTTCGATGACGATGACATCTTCATGTGGCAACTCGACACCCTCAAGGTCGTCATCAGAGAAGGAGATGGTGGGAAGAGCTACTCTCCTCCGCTTTGCCCCTGTGTCGGCGTCCACCGTCATAACCTGTCGAGCATAAGTCTTCCGCCCCGACGCTGATGTACCGCCCTGGGCCGGTCCGCTGCAAATTACATTCACACGCATGATCTGCTCGGGCACATGGTGGGCCACTTGCTCGGCATTGTGGGTCGGCCGATCAGCTCCTGCGATCACTTCTCCCTCGCGGCCCGGTCTTCTCTGGTTAACGAATCTTCAGAGTATCCGTCTTGAATTAGCTGCCCTATGTCTTTCTTCAAAGCGTAGCACTCGTCGGTATCATGGCCGTGGTCCCGGTGACATCGACAGTACTTTTGTGGATTTCTTGCGGCGGGCTTTGACCTCATCTCCTGGGGCACGTCTCTGAGAAGCCCGTACGCCATGGACACAGTCATCACCTCCACCAAGGGGCGTTGAGCCTTGTGTAGTGCGCCGCCTCCTGCACTCTATCGGGTCCGCTTCTCGGAGCGGGGTTCTTTGGGGCGAGGAACCCCCTTAGTGGTCTGGAGCGATCTTGCCCTCGAGAGCTTCCCTGGTCACGCCCTCGGGGGCGGTCTTGATCACGCTCTCTGGGGCGGTCCTGGCCATGCCCTTAGAGGAGATCGTCCTGTCTCGGCCGGTTACTGGGCCTTGCTTCAACACGGAGGGCTTTGGCTGGTACGACCTCCTTCATCGTCCCCAAAGCCTCCTCGCTTAGCATGAACTTCTCCGTCCGGGCGAAGAGGGCGTCGAGGTCGGCAGGCAGATCATGGAGCAACGACTTGAGTAGACTCCTATTTGCCAACACCTTCTTGAAGGCCGCCATGACGAGCTCATCTCTACAGCTCGTCACGTTGAGTCTCTCCTTATTGAAGCGCTGCAAGAATTTGCGTATGGTCTCCCCCACCTTCTGGACAACCGTGAACAGATAGTCCGACGCCTTCATTCTCCTTCGCACCGCTAAGAACTGCTGACAGAACTTTCGGAAAAGGTCGCCGAATGAATCAATGGAGCGGTTGTGCAGGCCATTGTACAACTCCACCGCTGACTTCTTCAAGGTCGTCTGGAAAGCTCGGCAGAGGAGGGTGTCATCCGCTCCATGGATTTCCATCACTTCCCGTTATCGCTGCACATGCTTTAGGGGATCGCCTGAACCATCATACAGTTCAAACTGAGGTAGCTTGAACCTATGTGATATCGGGGTTGAGATCACCCTCCTGGTCAGCGGGTTGGCTTCTTCGGGGTAAGGGGAGGCGTGGGTGACCTTCGAGAGACGTCCCTGCCGTCTTGATACTCTCGCCGCTGATTGGATTCACCGGATGAGCCACCTTGACACTCAGAGGCATTCCTCTCTCCCCTCGGAGGTCGGGCTTCGGTCGTGGATCCTTCGCCGCCAGTTATTACGCCTAGGAGAGTGGCGTCCTGACGGAGGGGACTTCTGCTACGGTGGACGTGCCCTCCTCGTTTCGGGCTCGGTGATTTCTTGCGTTGGTGGCTTTCAGCAGCATGATCCGGCCTGGGCTCTCTCGTACTATCAAGGCCGACGCCGGGGGCTCCTCGGCTTCCCTCCTGAAGCCTCTCCCTTGCGACGACGACGAGTCGACGCTGTTGGACGGCTGCTTGTTCCAGTCGCCTTTGATAAGCGGCCTCCTCATCATCGAACTGCTTCTGCACAGCGGCCGCTTCTCCTTCGTCGAACCGCCTTCGCTGTGCGGCCGCTTCTTTTTCAAATTGGTGGAGGAGGTCCCGCTTCACATTGCGGGGTCTGGAGGGGCCTTTTGATGGAGGTGGCCTTGCTTGCCTGGCAGCAGCCCATGCTTCCATCATCTTGGTAAAATTCTTGAAGCTTTTGTAGACACCGAGAGCCGCGTCCTGAATGACAGCGGCCGACCCCTCAAGGGGTAAATTCATCGGGGGGAGTCCTCCTGGGAGAGCGGGTCTCTTCGGTCATTGGCATCTTTCCACGACGGTAACTGCGGTGACTGCGTGCAGAGTCTGACATGTGTGTAACCCTAGTTCCCACAGACGGTATCAATTGTTGCCGGTCAAGTCCGTCCAACAATATAATTTGTATATTATGGGAATCACGGGTACAATGATTACAAGTGGGGTTGTCGATGCGGCTAGTACGACTTGGAGTGCGCTTCGTAGGCGAAGGATCCAAGGTCACATGTTGGTCGCCGAAGGTCGTCGACCGCTGGTAGGTGAGTCGAGCTTCCTGCGAGAAGAACACATCAGAAAGGCTGGGTTGGCTGTTAACCCGTAGCCTCTCCGATGGTTAAGTCAGTGGATAACTTTTAAGGAGTGGGTCGGACACGCTGGACGATCTTAAAGTAGATCGGCTTTGCGTGGCGGATTTATGAGGAAGGTACATATATATAGAGGATATCCGACATTGAGTATTGAATATAAGTTCTAAATTTCAACTAACCAACTCCCTCATTGGTGGCTGGAGGGGGTACTTATAGTACAGAGAGTTGGTTGATCACAGTCTAATCACCTGTCGCTTCTGCTTAGCTGGAGCACAAGTGGGGACGCGATAGGTCGGCGAGGATGTCAGAGATATTTATGCATTAATGGGTGTCAGTAGGTGGCAGTGATATTTATGCATTAATGAGAGACACGATGGACGACCATCAGTTCTCGTTCTTAACCTCTGGCATTAATTGGAGGCGTAGGTGGCCCTACGTCACCATGTCAGAGATATTTGTATATGCTAGGTCACCCTTAGGAAGAGCCAAGCTCGGCGTCCCGGGACTATCTGGCCGTGCTTCTTGTTTGGAGAGTATGCGAGCTTCTTCCACGCTAGGCTGGCGAGCTTCTTGCTTAATCTGCTGACGAGCCATTCTCTTGATTTTGTTGGCGAGCTTCCGGCCCACAAGGACGAGCTTCCCAGTGTCGGGGCGATCTTCCGTTCGGGTTTGTTCTCATTCGGGATGGTCGGAGAGCTGTTCGCTTGGACTTCGAATATATGGGTCTTGATTCTCTGGGCCGGCCTTAAGGCCGTAACAACTTGAATTTCTGTTCTTTTTCTTCTTTTCTTCATTGATAAAATTGTAAAATTGGGTACGTTGTGGTCTTTTTCAGAGTGATGGGGTATGCAATTTATTGGAGCATGAGAAATGTGACATTGAAAATAATGTGAGATAAAGAAGAAATATCGTTGAAGCAGGAAACAATGTGGTAGTAGGCAATACAACTTTCCAATGGTATATGAGTGAAGAGCTTGAGTTACAATCTCTTATTTTACAGCTTAGTTCATATTCATTAGGCATTCTACATAGATACACCCTCTCAGCGTCTCGTGCATGCATTAATCATGCCCTTGTCTATGTTTACATATTCAAAAAAGGAGGGAAATTATGTTTTATGCCATAGGATCTCACACTACTTGAGTTCAAACCTTCAAGGATTCAGACCATAAATACACATACACGCATATTCATACTTATATATGCATGTGTAAATTGCACTCATTTATCTGGACACAGAAATGCAACTTAAATAAAACAATTGTTTTGGTAACAGTTTCTTATTTCATTTCATTTTTAACTTTTCCAAGAGAAAGTTTCTCTATGTACATGTTCTAGATATGAGTGCAATATCCAGCATTCGTAAGTTATGACTGTACCATTGTCCGCTGCATAATTATATATATATTTGGGACCTTTCACCCTAGAAACTTATCAAGTATTACTTGTCCCATTACATCAAAGTATGAAGTTACAAGAACAATGTGCAATTGATCTGTTCATGTATTCATACCTAAGGAAGAAATGACCTCCGTGTACTTTACACCTTGATGCAGATTTAATGTTTTCCCGTACCGTCTCTTGACTTTATAACATCTTAGAAACCTTAAAGAATTGCATTAAATCACGCGTCTCCCTGATCCTTAATCAACCCTTTCGTTGGGCTTGCAATTTAATTTTAACATAACTCCCACTTTTTATTAGATCCACTCTTGATGATTGAAGTAACATGTTAAACCAATCAACCTATTTCAACCTATAATTTGCTTGTAACTGACCTTCATATATTGTAAAATTCATGATAGGTAATTATGAGGATATTGATTTTTCCAAATGAAGCACCCACAAGCTCGTGCAACTTGCTTTCATCTACTAAGAATCCTACGTTGGTTTTGTCACAAAAAGTGTTTACAACAAAAATAGGGTGACATGGATTATTTCTTTTGCTTTATGTGTTGAGATCCTATAATCTTGGAATATAAGTTGATATAGATTAGATAGTTCTCATCTTTTAAACAAATTAGACTTGGAATATGTCCATTAATATATCTTGGTAACTGGACTTGAGGGGTGTGTAGTGTGAATTTCTTCTAGCATTTTTCTACATTCTTTATGACGTATATCTTACACCGTTTGCCGATCATGCAGCCACTTATTCATCGAAGGGTCAAAAGCCTAAAGCTCTTCTTCATGTCTTGAAATACTCTTCCGGAGGAGTTCTTGAGGTGATATACAGTTACCTTAAAGTCATCTGCATCAATTTATCATGAAACATTGGTCTACAAAGGCAAGCGTGGACTTGGTATTTTCTATGTCTGTGTAACTTACTACACTACCTACTTTGTACTATAGTATGTTTAACTACTGTACTTATTGATCCTTTTATGCATTAGCTTAAACGTTTTGGTCCCATAGAATCCAAGCATGAGAAAGGAAGTTACACAATTTTGCCTGAACAGTAGTGGATCTCCTTCACTGCTGACTTGGATGAATAAACCTCAACAATCCCTTTCACTGGATTGCCTTTCTTCTTACTGTTTATACGTCAATGACCAATTTCTCTATCCATGTTCCCAAGCATGCATTATCTAGACATGGCTGCTGGGTCTTAACTAAGCTTTACTTTTGTTGCATCTGTAGCCTGCAAAACTTTACAAGCTAAAACATCTTGTAAAAGTTGAAGTAGTTCCAAATGATCCTACTGGCTGTACCTTTATGCTGGTAAGCTCTTCTTCATGCTGCTTTATCTTTTTTCTTTTTTTTTTCTTTTTTGGGGTGACCAAATTGTTACTGGTTCAGTAATTTGATTCTAGGTGGAGAAACTACCAGTTGTTTGATGTGGCCTTAGTTTATCCAAACAACATACAGTAGTTGATCTGCTTTTCTTTGCTGTAATATTGTCTAGGGTTTTGATAATCTCAGGAGCCAGAGTGTTGCACCTCCGCAGTGGACGATGCGTAACATAGATGACAGGTGACCATTTTTATTATAGAAAGTATTTCTTAGAATGATGTTATAAGCCTGTTCTTCTTGGGATATTTTCCCCTAGTTCTTTGAATGCTTTATTGAAAACTTTTCTATTGTAATTGTTGATGATAAAAAATAAATTATATTGTCCCTTTTGTTTTGTAGGAATCGAATTCTTATTTGCATTTTTAACATGTGCAAGGAGACAATGGGTCATATGCCTAGAGTTACTGGTATAGATATAGTGGAAATGGCTCTCTGGGCTAAGGTAAATCTACATTTTCACAGTAATCACAAGCTATTTTTCATGCAATCTTATCATTTTTGTTAGACTAAATAGATTTGTTAGGCCTGCTTAGAGTTGTTCTATGATTTTGTCGCGTTTTGATGCCACTTGGTTTGTATATAGAATCTAACTGTGCATGTGTTGGATAAGTGCCATTCTATGAATCTATATTATGGGTTGGAGTGTACATGCTTTCATACAGTTAGGCATACACACATTATTATTATTATTGCTTTTACCATCATAATAATATGTATTAACTATGCTCTATGTGCACACATACACATACAGATGGAATATGACTAATGATTCAATTGCGAGTGGCCTCATGGTGCTGTTGACAGTTTGTGCACGTGTGCACCTATGCATGAAGGCTGCTCACATTCCTTCCATGTATGAGTGAAAAGGTTGAGGCGTAATGTTAAAAAGCTCAAATTATAGAACAGATCCTCATCCAAAGGAATCTCTTGGTCAATCCAAATGCTTTGACGATGTAATTAATCATGATCATGTGGGGGATATTGAGGTTACAATTTTAGTTAAGAGAAAGGAAAAGCTCATGTACGAAAAAGACGATGAAACTTGGGATTAAGGTTGCTGTGGCACATAATTTATTGATTTATATAACACCATAAAGAGAACTAATTAAAACCTCAAAATGATTTCAACAACAATTAGCAATTAATGTGTGCTTTCTTTGGTCGTCGATATACGTGTGCTATAACAAATATCTATGCTATTTATCATCTCATCCTAGATAATATACACAAAGGAGCATGCAACGCCATGTTTCCGGGTGCTGTTACTTTTTCATTATTTGTGCAGGTTCTGCAATGTAGCAGTGAAAACAATATCGAACTAAATAGAAAATTTTATAAATGTAATAATCTTTATTCATCCTTCAAAGAAGTACAAAAGCATAATTAAAGAGGAACTAATGGTCTTTCAATCTAACAATAAAGAAAACAAACTAAACAAAATATAAACACTCTCATTACTAATCTGGACTCAAAAATCGACACGTTCCACTTGAAATTCAGACACCTCAAACACTGGAGCCTCGTCGTACTTTGGTTCACTTCTTGTAGAAAGAACATTTAAAGGAGAATGAAGTAGACAATATTTACAATAAACAACAATTATAACTTTACATGCAACCCTATTCCTAGCAGTACAACAGAAACTAAGCACTAAGCCAAGTCTAGTTAACTAAAGCATTTTATTATTATTATACTCACACTGTAAAGGGAAAGAGCGAATTGAAATAATCATCCTGGGTTTATGATAGAAACCAACTAGATCTGAAAATATATTATTGGAAATAGCGATAAAAAGATAATTTTGGTTACAATTGATAGGGACAACCACCCTCCCAAGACGCCTAAAGCGAGGACGTCCGCACTCTTCTAAGATCTACCTAAGAACTCTATCAAAACAACTCAATAATCAAGCATAATAGGGCCGGCTACAAC
This sequence comes from Scilla litardierei, assembly GCA_030789695.1. Classification (NCBI taxonomy): domain Eukaryota; kingdom Viridiplantae; phylum Streptophyta; class Magnoliopsida; order Asparagales; family Asparagaceae; genus Scilla; species Scilla litardierei. The sequence continues at coordinate 9,994 of JAULAV010005087.1, read as the reverse complement.
CCTCCCCTCTAATACAATTTTCCAAAATAATTAATTACTCAAATGCCCATATTCTAATAAAATAACACAAAGGGCCCCAAAAGTGGGCCGGACCTATCATTACTTAGCCCACGAAAACCACCCTGTTCTCAAGGTGGTGCATGAAGTCTCTGGCGGTCCTACTCCAAGTCGTGATCGTTATCCACTCCTGGTTCTTCATCCTCCATGACATCCTCCTCATCATCACTGGCTATCAGCACTTGAAGCTTGCGCACCCCACAATGGTACCCTGGGGTGAACCTCTCATTGCATCTGAAACACAGTCCTTTCTGTCTCTTCTCCCTCATCTTGACGTCAGTCATCCGCCTGAACTGTCCCATTGCTGGCTATGCGCTGCTCTTCTCCTCAAATTTCTCCTCATTCGCCTGATCTTTCCATGTGGTAGCCTTCATCCCTCCTGACACAGCTGATGACCCGTGCTGCACCTGACCACCATACCCACTCCAACTCTCCTATCCTTAGCCTGAGCATCCTCGACCATTTGTGCCATCTCCATGACCTCTGACAGCCCCTGGGCTTCTATGGCCGCACCCCCGCACGAAGACTGAGCTTCAGTCCCATCATGAATGTGCACTCTAGTGACTCATCAGTGACTCCGTGCACTCGTCCCGACAAGGTCTCAAACTTCTCAATATAATCCCTCACTGGTCTTTCCTGCCTGAGGACGAATAACTGCTCGTGAAGGTTCCCCAGATGGGGATCCCGAAACTTCTCCAAAATAAGATCCTTCAGCTCCTCCCACCTGCGAAAATGATGTCTCCTCTTCTTCCACTGATACTACCCCAAAGCTCTCCCCTCTATACAAATGGCCGCTGCCTCCAACTTCTGGGCCTACGTCATGTGATAAGCAGTGAAATACCTCTCAGCCCGAAACAGCCACGCATGCGGATCCTCCCTATCGAACACGGACATCTTCAGCTTCCTTACCCTGCCATCTCCCCAAAATGTCCCTTGTCTGGTCTACCTTCTGTGCGCCTGCGCTGGTGATAATGTTGCCATCTGTCATTATGTGCCTCATATCCTCCCTGCGGGCCTCGGTCGCGGTCTCCAACGTTCCCTCGCTGCCCTCCTGTAAGTCCACCGTAATCTTCCCACTTAACACCAGCACCAAAATCACCTCCGTACGCTCTCACGCCTGCATCATAATGGTTTTTGCCCCCTCCGTCGTAGTAGTAGTAGACTTCTGCCTGCCCGTGTCTTGGAAACTCGGGGGAAAACCGAAACAGATCCTCATGCCCTTGGCGACGCGGCGGCACACCAGAAAACACGGATCCGCGAAAGGGGCGCTCGGTGTGTTCGGATGGCGGCTGCCAGGGGTTCGGCCAGGTCTGCCTGGCCTCCGGCAGACCCTGTCGGGGCTGCCAGTGGCCGGGCGGCCCTTCCGGTGGCCCTGGCAGGGTCGGCCGGCCCTACCGAGCCGCCTCGGGGGGCGGGGCGGTGATCCCCGCCCAATTTGAAGGTCGGTCGCCCCTTACGGTTTGTTTGGGGCGGCGGCCGACTCCCTTCGACTCCCCGCCGTTGATCCACGTGCTCCTCAATCCTCCAGGGTTCCTCATCTTCCTTGAAGTACTCGTCGGCATCCGAAAGCAACCATTCGTCAAAAATTTCCATCTTTTCCTTTCCATTCTCCAAAGGTGGGACCTTTTTTGAAGAACTAGGGTTTGCGCCGTCGATCCTTAATTTTCCGTTGAGAGCCATAAGTTGGAAGACGATCTGAGCGAGGGCGTCCTCCGTTCTATCTTGTTTTGTGACGAGTCGATCCACCGCCGTCGTCAATTTAACGATCGACTCGCTATTCCCCGCTACGGTTTTCTTCACCTCCTCGATCTCCCCATTGTTTTCCTATGCTTCGCTGCGATCTTTACTCCTTATTGACGCCGCCATGGATCGTAGTCGCTCTGATACCAAATTGATAGAAACCAACTAGATATGAAAATATATTGATGGAAATAGCGATAAAAAGATAATTTTGGTTACAATTGACAGGGGCAACCACCCTCCCAAGACGCCTAAAGCGAGGACATCCGCACTCTCTTAAGATCTATGTAAGAAATCTCTCAAAACACGTCAATAATCAAGCTGACTAGGGTCGGTTACAACCCTACCCTCTAATACAATTTCCCAAAATAATCAATTACTCAAATGCCCCTATTCTAATAAAATAACCCAAAAGGCCCCAAAAGTGGGCCGGACCTATCAGTTTACAGGCGAGCTCACATGTGCCCTAAATTCATCGGTCCATAGAGGTCGATATAGGATCCCGTCAATTCGATACAATTCTGCCAATCGGCGTGGTCTCCGTCACTCTTTCTAACTTTAATTATGAGTTTCCAAAACCCCATGTGTCTGTTCTATCTTTCATTATCTATTTCAGTTATCCTCTTGTTCTTTACTTTCTAAATTATGTAAAAAGAATCATGCATCAAATTGTAGTGTCTAAAGCAATAGATCCAATGTAACATTATTCCACAATCTATACATTTATTTGCACAATTCTAATTACATGATTTATCTTCTGACATAACCATGCTATGAATCAATTTCTAAGATAAGGGAAAACTCTATATATGACTCTTCAAACATCTCTAAGACAAACAAATCTTTCGGACATTTACAAACTGAAACTAAAACATTTTGAAATAATTAAAACATCCATATGATCATATGCATAGTACTAGGCATCCATGATTGTCTCTAGGGTTTACCAGCTCGGTGGAATTTCCTCAAAAGTCTGAAAATAAGGACATTAATTAACCTCATTAAAATCCCACAAATCTGCCACATGTGCTACAGTAAAAATATTGATCGAATGCCCACAATTATTTATCAGATAGTATAATATACACCATAGGGGAAGAGTGTAGTCATCAGACAGAAAAAGAAAGCAACCGAACACCACATGGCACAAGTAAAATCAGCAGCACAAGTACAGTTATAGAAGAACAGCCAACAGGATTGAAAACATCCGTAGGAAGAACGCCAGAAAATAGTCACAGCCGAACCCCTCTAAAGAGGGAAATCCCAGTGGCCCTCCCTAAAACCCCCAAATTCCCAAATCAATATTACGAAGCTGCGGCAAAGTTGCCGCCTTGCTCGTAGGATGCCATATTCAACATAAAGGAATAAATCCCTTTCATATAAAAGAAATATCATCTCCTTGCATAAAAAATAGGAGAACCCTAATTTTCGAAACAAATCGAAGGCATGGAAATAAATAGTTGCAAATTAGAGCAAAGAAAGTCTACCGATCACGTAGAAGCCACGCCGAGAAATCCCAAGAATACCGAAATCCCAAATCGGAACTCAATCGGAAACTTTTGAAGAAGAATCAATTTCGCATGAGAAAAACCCTAAAACCGTGCTATGTTTAAATAGAAGAGAACGTTTGAGGAGATAATGGGAAAGCACTCTTATGTGAGAGGGATTCCTCAGAAATTAGGCGCGGTATGTGAAGATTTGGGTTAGGCTTTTCAATCGTATTGAGTTCGCAATAGCTGACCGATCGATCGCCGCGAGCTGAAGAGGCGAACGAAGTCGGGTCGGGTCTGGGTGGAGACGGGTGAGTGGAAAGGGAGTGAAAGAGATGTTTTAAGTTGAATTGGGCCGGTCTGTATGGGTCCAAGTTGGGCTGCACTTTTAAAAAAATCAGTCGTTACATCCTCACCCCTAACAGTAAATTCCGTCCTCGGAATTAATAGAATTAAAGCTCCTCAAATAGATAGGGGTAGTACTCCTTCATTTCTTCTTCTCGTTCCCAAGTAGACTCGCCTGGAGCATTACGATGCCATAATACCTTCACGAAGTTGACAGTCTTGTTTTTCAAAGTATTCTGCTATCGATCAATAATTTCCACACGCTGCTGCTATTATGTCAGGTCTGGGTGCGCTGAAATCTCCGAATGGTTCACTATGTGTGCTGGATCTCCTAGATATTTGTGTAGCTGCGATATGTTGAACACATTATGCACTCCTTCTAAAGATGGAGGCAGTGTAATCTTGCATGCCACTTCTCCCACTCGTTCAAGCACATCGAAAGGTCCAATGTAGCGTGTGCTAAGCTTTTTTCGCTGGCCATAATGAATCAGTCCCCGATTCGGCGAGATCTTCATAAATACCTTGACTCTTGGCTAAAACACTAAATATCTTCGTTTTGAATCTGCACAGTGCTTATATCTGTCTTGCGCCAATTGCTTCGGATCGTCCGCACTACATCGCCTCTACTATCATCTCAGATCCCATCAATTCTCGATCCCCAATGTCGTCCCAGCTTAAGGACGACTGACACTTTCTTCAATATAAGGCCGCAAATGATGCCATCTCGATGCTCGCCTGATGACTATTATTGAATGTGAATTCCACGAGGTGCAAGTGATCCTCCCACGACCCTTTGAAATCCAGAATGCATGCTCGCAACGTGTCCTCTAAGATCTGGATGGTACGCTCTGACTGTCCATCTGTCTGTGGATGATAATTAGTGCCAAACTTGAGATGAGTGCCAAGATTCTTCTGTAAGCTCTTCTAGAAATGCGATGTGAACCGGATATCTCTGTCTGAAACTATGCTCGCTGGTACTCTGTGTAGTCTCACAATCTCCTCCATGTATCTCTTGGCAAGGACATATGTAGATTGACCAACTCTGAAAGGGATGCAGAGTGCTGACTTCGTCAATCGATCCACAATTACCCAAATAGCGTCGTACTGCTTCTTGCTCCGGGTTAAGCCAGTCATAAAGTCTACCGTGATATGCTGCCATTTTCACTCAGGAATAAGCAGTGGCTGTAATAGTCTTGCAACTCGTTGGTGCCCAGCCTTCACTTGCTGGCACACCAAACACATAGCCACACTCCACGCAACACTCTTCTTCATTCCGTGCCACCAATAGTGTTACTTCAAATCCTGATACATCTTAGTTCTGCCCAGATGGATGAAATAAGGCGAACTATGAGCTTCCTTTAGTAGGTCCTCGCTAACATCTCCAGAAGGTACGCAAAGTTTATTGCCGAATATCAAAGATCCGTATGCATGTATCGTGAACTCAGCTTGCTTTCTAGCCATCACCAACTCTCTGATCCTCTGTAGCTTAGTATTTCCCGTCTGCGCAGCCTTGATCCTTTCTACCCAGGTAGACTGTATCTACAGATCCATCATTGAGGAAGTCAGCCCTGGTAGTATCAAATTAATCTCCATCTTCTTTAACTCATGTTGGTGTCTCCACTGAGTCGTAAGGGTAAGCACAGCTGGAAGTCGACTCAGTGCATCGGCTACGACATTGACATTTCCTGGATGGTACTAAAGATCAACGTTGTAATCTGTCATCAACTCGATACATTGCCACTGTTGCATGTTAAGGTCCTTCTGGTCGAAGATGTATTTCAAGCTTTTATGGTCCGTGAATATCTTCACACGCTCTCCGAGTAAGAAATGCATCCAAATCTTCAAGGTGAAAATGACGGCTATTAACTCCAAGTCATGGGTGTGATAGTTCTGCTCATGTTTCTTCAGTTGTCTTGATGTATAAGCTACCACACGTCCATGCCGATGTACACATTTGAGACTATTGCCGGCTACGTAGCAGAAAAATTCGAATCCTCCTGATCGATTTGGAATGGTGAGCACTGACACGGTAGTCAATCTCTTCTTTCGCTCATGGAACGCGTCGTCATAAGCCTTAGACCAAACGTAGATCACATCTTTCCGTATCAATCGGGTCATGGGTTCAACAATCTTTGAAAAGTTTGAAATGAACCTCATGTCATAACCAGCCATACCCAGAAAACTTCGAATCTCGGACACGGTCTTAGGAGCTGGCCACTTCAGTACGCCATCTATCTTTTCTGGATATACTGCAATTCCTTCTCATGACACCACATGGCCTAGAAATTCCACATTGTTCATCTCGAATGCGCACTTGCTATACTTAGTATACAACTGGTGTCACCTCAAGGTTCCTAGGACCATCCTCGAATGCGAAATGTGCTCCTGTTCGCTCATCGAATATATCAAAATATCGTCAAGGTATACCACCACAAACTTATCCAGATTCTCGTACTTCACTTGGTTCATTAAGTTCATGAATACCGCGGGTGCATGGGTCACACCAAACAGCATTACCAAAAATTCGTACTGTCCGTATCTGGTGCTGAATGCCGTCTTGTGAATGTCCTCCCGCTTGACTTTCAGCTGATGATAACTGCTCTGCAAGTCCAGCTTAGAAAAGATGCATGAATTCTCACGCTAATCAAACAAGTTGTCGATGCATGGTAGATGATATTTATTCTTCACCGTCACTTTATTTAACTCCATATAGTTCTAGCACATCCGCTTAGTTCCATACTTCTTCTTTACCAATAATATCGGGGCACTCCATGATGATGCGTTGGGCCGAATCCAGCCTTTCTGCAAAAGATCGCCCAACTGAGTTCGGACTTCTACCAATTCTGATGGAGATATATGGTAAGGATTCTTGGAGTAAGGTTGAGCTCCTGGCACTAGCTCAATCGTAAACTCTACGACGCGGTCCGGAGGCAATCCCGTAAGGCTATACGGAAATACGTCTAGAAACTCCTTTACTATCTTTGGTCTCTCTGGTGTAGCATCCATAGAAGTCAACACGGTATCCGTAAGTCTGGTTATGTACTCCACTGGTCCTGATCGGCTCCCGTTGATGAAGTCGAATTTCGGGTGGTTCGGGATATTGAACACCTCTCTCCTGCATGGACAATCAACTGTGACGTGAAAGGTCCCTAACCAGTCCATCCCGAATACAGCATCGAAACTCGGTATATCAATGACTAAGAAGTCGACATAGATCTCTCGCCTGCAAATGACTACGTGGCAGTCTGGATATCCACTAGTCGTCTATAACACACTACCTCCCGTCTTGACGTCCCAGCCAGAAGTGAGGTGTGAAATGGGGACAACGTATCGGTTGGCAAAACGTGACACAATAAAACAATGCGAAGCTCCTGAGTCAAAAAGCGCAAGAGTGGGTTTGCTAGCTACTAACACAATACCGACGGTCGTGAAAACTATGTCTAAGTATACATCATACAATATAACAAATTAAAAGATAATAGTAAATTCGTACCCGTAATGACCTGGCATGTAGCCTAGGCCTCCTCTGCTGTCATGGTGAGTGTCTGGCGCTTACGGGGTGGAGCCTGTGGTCGCGCCTGTTGAAATCCTTTTCACTGCGGTGGGGTCCACGCTGAGTGTTCCCTGCTGGAGCTGTAGTTGGTGCAGCTTTCGGCGCTAGATGCTGATCTCTATCCCTTTCATGGACAGTCTGTGGCAACGTGGTCATCTGCTCCGCAAATCAGGCACTGGTTCAAAAGATATCGGCACTCGGACTTGACGTGCACTGGCTTGTTGCAATAGTGACAAACAGTCTGCTGTCGGCGCTGCTGTGGCTGATGTGGATGTGGTGGGGTCGGCCTCTTGAAAGATGTCTGCTGAGCTGGTCGAGGCGCCTGTCGGGTGAAAGGTGGAAGATGACGCCTTTAAGGGGCATTCGTTGTCGTTTTAGCTCTGCCTTCTGCTGTACGTATTCATAGTCTCGAGCCACAGAGAGTACTTCTGTGTGAGTCTTTAGATTTGACCCGACCAATTGTTCCTGGATCTTGATGTTCAAGCCTTCCTGAAAACGCCAAGCTCTGTCCATTGGGTCGACCATGATGTTTTTCGCAAACCTGCAAAAACTTGTTAGTAAATTACATACATCTGTGCATCAAATTTGCAAGTTGAATAGACACATAATGAGTTTGGAAAACTCGGCGTTATACTGTTCAACCTTATATGGAGCCTTGCCTCAGATTCATAAATTGGGCTTGCAGTGCCCTCTTTACCTCTGGGGAGAAATACGGGGCATTGAAATTTTTCTTGAAAATGATCCATGTAATCGGCTGTACCAAGCGGTCTTCCTCTAAATCCCAACACAATCTGGCGTCTTGAATCAACTGAAGCTTTACCATGTCCACCCACGAATCTGGCATGATCCGTGCCGATTTGAGCATGTCAATAGTGCATCGCAGTCATTCTTCTACTGCAAGAGAGTCCTCGGTTCCTTTGAAAACTGGTGGACGCGGGGATTGGAATTGCTATTCTCCTCCTTCCCGCATGTGCTCGGGCTCCCTTTGCAAAGCTCGGATCATCTCTCATAAGGCCTGATCTGAAATCTGAATCGTCGCTGTAGGCCGCTCAGCATTATTGTCAACATCGTTGTTGCTATCATTTCCATTATCGACGTTGTCATTGAGCTGGTTGTCGACGTTGTGGTTGCTCCCATTGCCATTGTCGATGTTCTCGTGAGGGATGTGGTTGGCCATGTTGGTGGTGACATTGTTCACAGCCCCAGATACACTCCCATTGCTTTGTTCCCCCTGTCAGTTTCTTATTGATGACAGTTGGATTGCTCCCAACAATGCGTACACGATGGTTATATGCTTTCGACATTCTGTATTCCAAATAAGGAAGTCAGTTTAATTGTTCATTTATGAGTATTTCATGGTTGCTTTATACTGTTCACGCAGTGTTTCGCGGGGACCTACATGTGCCACCACATGTAACGCCCCGTTTCCGGGTGCTGTTATTTTTCATTATTTGTGCAGGTTTTACAATGTACCAGTGAAAACAACATAGAACTAAACAGAAAATTTTATAAATGGAATAATCTTTATTCATCCTTCAAAGAGGTACAAAAGCATAATTAAAGAGGAACTAATGGTCTTTCATTCTAACAATAAAGAAAACAATCTAAACAAAATGCAAACACTCTTCTTACTAATCTAGACTCAAAAATCGGCACGCTCCATTCGAAATTCAGACTCTTCAAACACTGGAGCCTCGTCGTACGCTGGTTCACTTCATATAGAATGAACATTTAAGGAGAATGAAGTAGACATATAAACAATAATTATAACTTTACATGCAACTCTATTCCTAGCAGTACAACAGAAACTAAGCATTAAGCCAAGTCTAGCTAACTAAAGCATTTCATTATTACTATACTTACAATGTAAAGGGAAAGATCGAACTGAAGAACCACCCTGGGTTCACAGTCGAGCTCACCTGTGTCCTAAATTACATGGTCCTTAGAGGTCGATATAGGATCCCGTTAATTCGATACAATTCTGTCAATAGGCGTGGTCTCAGTCACTCATTCTAACTTTAATTATGAGTTCCCAAAACCCCATGTGTTTGTTCTATCTATTTCATTATCTATTTAAGTCATCCTCCAGTTCTTTACTTTCTAAATTATGTGAAAAGAATCATGCATCAAATTGTAGTGTCTAAAGCAGTAAATACAATGTAACATCCTTCTTACAAATGATGGATGTCCACTTATGATTGTCCTAGGTTGCACCCTTTGTCACAGTCGTCACAAGCTGACTGAGACAAATGTCCCATCACACTACTCTAACAATCACCCCCACACTCTCACATATTTATAGGTTTGTCATTCCCCTCATCCCACTTTCCAAAAAAACCCAAAACCCCCCAAACTCACTTAATTGCATCTTTTGCCCTATGTGGTTTTTCTCCTATAATCCCCAAGGTTTTGGGTTTACCCTTTTACCCCCCGACGGTACTGGCACACACCCACACTTCTCGTCCCTTTCGTTTGCACGCGTACACCTGACCCTGTTCGTGGGGGATTTTTGCTCCGTGCACTATGTGCACATGTTATTTCTAGTTATTCCACAAGCTATACATTTATTTGCACAATTCTAATTACATGATTTATCTTCTGACATAGCTATGATATGAACCAATTTCTATGATAAGGGCAAACTCTATATATAACACTTCAAAACATCTCTAAGACAAACAAATCTTTCAAATCTTTCAAACATTTACAAACTGAAACTAAAACATTTTGAAACAATTAAAATAGCCATATGATCATATTCATAGTACTAGGCATCCATGATTGTCTCTAGGGTTTACAGCTCGATGGA